>JAGTTL010000975.1:0-20775 GCA_036851935.1 Coregonus suidteri
CAGTTAAAAAGATATGGATTTGAAGAAAACCGGGGACATCATGAAAATGATGGGAGGGGTTTGAGAGTAAAAAGTTCAGGAGCAAAAAATAAAAAAAAGATATGTATATATTATAAAATTTTATTAAAATAATATATATATATATTTTATATTATATTTAATAGATTTAAAAATTTTGTAAAATTACTCTGTCCATATTGAAATAAAGTTAACCGGAAGAGAGGCCGGGGCGTTGTTTTTTCACTTTTTTACCCCAAAGTGGGAAAAGGAGGTGGGGTTAAAAAGTAAAAAAGGGAATATAATAAAAATAAAAAAAAACAGGGGGGTTGGAATGTGCAGCATTCCCTTGATAGAAGATAAAATCTATCTGAATATTAAGCTGACCTTTTTCCCCCCAAAAAATAATAAAAAAAAAAAAAAAAAAAAAAAAATTTGTTTTGGAAATTTGGGTTATGACATCTACTTTTGTGCATGACACAGTAATTTTTCCCAACAATTGTTTACAGACGGATGATTTCACTGTATCACACATTCCAGTGGGTCAGAAGGTTTACATACGCTAAGTTGACTGTGGCCTTCTCAAAACCAACAGCTTTGGAAATTCCAGAAATGATGTCATGGCTTTAGAAACTTCTGATAGGCTAATTGACATCATTTGAGGTCATTTGAAAGGTGTACTGTGGATGTAATTTTCAAGGCCTACCTTCAAAACTCGGTGCCTCTTTGCTTGACATCTCAGAAAAAGAATTGTAGACCTTCATTTCTTTTTTCATTTTTGTCATTTAGCAGACGCTCTTATCCAGAGCGATTTACAGTAGTGAGTACATACATTTTCATTCGTACTGGTCCCCCGTGGGAAACGAACCCACAAACCCTGGCGCTGCAAGTACCATGCTCTAACCAACTGAGCCACACAGGACTAATTGACATCATTTTGAGTCCAAATGGAGGTGTACCTGTGGATGTTATTTCAAGGCCTACCTTCAAACTCAGTGCCTCTTTGCTTGACATCATGGGAAAATCAAACGAAATCAGCCAAGACCTCAGAAAAAGAATTGTAGACCTCCACAAGTCTGCGTTCATCCTTGGGAGCAATTTCAGAAAATGCCTGAAGGTACCACGTTCATCTGTACAAACAATATTACACAAGTATAGAAACACCATGGGACCAGGCAGCCGTCATTACCGCTCAGGAAGGAGACGCGTTCTGTCTCCTAGAGATGAACATACTTTTGGGTGCGGAAAAGTGCAATCAATCCCAGAACAACAGCAAAGGACCTTGTGAAGATGCTGGAGGAAACAGGTACAAAGGTATCTATATCCACAGTAAAACGAGTCCTATATTGATAGAGCCACTGCTCCAAAACTGGCCATAGAAAAGACAGACTACGGTTTGCAACTGCACATGGGGACAAAGATCATACTTTTTGGAGAAATGTCCTCTGGTCTGATGAAACCAAAAATAGAACTGTTTGGCCATAATGACCATCGTTTATGTTTGGAGGATAAAAAAAGGGGGCTGCTTGCAAGCCGAAGAACACCATACCCAACGTGAAGCACGGGGGTGGCAGCATCATGCTGTGGGGATGCTTTGCTGCAGGAGGGACTGGTGCACTTCACAAAAATAGATGGCATCATGAGGAAGGAAATTATGTGGATATATTGAAGCAAACATCTCAAGGACATCAGTTAGGAAGTTAAAGCTTGGTCGCACAAATGGGTCTTCAAATGGACAATGACCCCAAGCATACTTCCAAAAGTTGTGGCAAAATGGCTTAAGGACAACAAAGTCAAAGTATTTAGTGGCCATCACAAAGCCCTGACCTCAATCCTATAGAAAATGTGTGGGCAGGACCTGAAAAAAGCGTGTTGTGAGCAAGGGAGGCCTACAAACCTGACTCCAGTTACACCAGCTCGTCAGGAGGAATGGGCCAAAATTCACGTCCAACTTATTGTGGGAAGCTTGTGGAAGGCTACCCGAAACGTTTTTTTTTGACCCAAGTTTTAAACAATTTAAAGGCAATGCTACCAAATACTAATTGAGTGTATGTAAACTTCTGACCCACTGGGAATGTGATGAACGAAATAAAAGCTGAAATAAATCATTCTCTCTACTATTATTCTGACATTTCACATTCTTAAAATAAAGTGGTGATCCTAACTGACCTAAGACAGTGAATTTTTAGTAGGATTAAATGTCAGGAATTGTGAAAAACTGAGTTTAAATGTATTTGGCTAAGGTGTATGTAAACTTCTGACTTCAACTGTATATCAGCCCTCTGATTACAATGAAGAGCAAGACGTGCCACTCTGTTCTGGGCTGCAGCTTAACTAGGTCTTTCCTTGCAGCACTTGACCACATGACTAGACAACAATCAAGATAAGACAAAACTAGAGCCTGCAGGACTTGCTTTTTGGAGTGTGGTGTCAAAAAAGCAGAGCATTTCATTGTTACGGACAGACCTCTCCCCATCTTTACAACCATTTAATCTATATAGTTTGACCATGACAGTTTACAATCTAAGGTAACGCCAAGTAATTTAGTCTCCTCAACTTGCTCAACAGCCACACCATTCATTACCAGATTCAGCTAGGTTTAGAGATGTTCAGGATTAGTTTATTACTGGCCCACCATTCCAAAAACAGACTGCAACTCTTTTTAAAGTGTTTCAGTGACTTAATTAGCTGTGGTTGCTGATGCGTATATGGTTGAATCATCAGCATACATGGACACACATGCTTTGTTTAATGCCAGTGGCAGGTCATTGGTAAAAATAGAAAAGAGTAGAGGGCCTAGAGAGCTGCCCTGCGGTACACCACACTTTACATATTTGACATTAGAGAAGCTTCCATTAAATACAACCCTTTGAGTTCTATTAGATTGATAGCTCTGAATCCACAATATGGCAGATGTTGAAAGGGCCATAACACATACGTTTTTTCAACAACAGGTTAATAATATCAAAGGCTGCACTGAAATCTAACTGTACAGCTCCCACAATCTTCTTATTATCAATTTCTTTCAACCAATCATCAGTCATTTGTGTTAGTGCCCTTCTCTACAGTGCCTTGCAAAAGTATTCATCCCCCTTGGCGTTTTTCCTATTTTGTTGCATTGGATTTCATGTAATGGACATACACAAAATAGTCCAAATTGGTGAAGTGAAATGAAAAAAATAACTTGTTTCAAATAATTCTACAAAATAAATAACGGAAAAGTGGTGTGTGCATATGTATTCACCTCCTTTGCTATGAAGCCCCTAAATAAGATCTGGTGCAACCAATTACCTTCAGAAGTCACATAATTAGTTAAATAAAAACCACCTGTGTGCAATCTAAATGTCACATGATCTCTCACATGATCTCAGTATATATACACACACCTGTTCTGAAAGGCTGCAGAGTCTGTAACACCACTAAGCAAGGGGCACCATGAAGACCAAGGAGCTCTCCAAACAGGTCAGGGACAAAGTTGTGGAGAAGTACAGATCACCACAACAAACCTGCTAAGAGAAGGCCACCCACCAAAATTCACAGACCAGGCAAGGAGGGCATTAATCAGAGAGGCAACAAAGAGACCAAAGATAACCCTGAAGGTGCTGCAAAGCTCCACAGCGGAGATTGGAGTGTCTGTCCATAGGACCACTTTAAGCCGTACACTCCACAGACCTGGGCTTTATGGCAGAGTGGCCAGATAAAAAGCCATTGCTTAAAGAAAAAAATAAGCAAACACGTTTGGTGTTCGCCAAAAGGCATATGGGAGACTCCCCAAACATATGGAAGAAGGTATTCTCGTCAGATGAGACTACAATTGATTTTTTTGGCCATCAAGGAAAACGCTATGTCTGGCGCACACCCAACACCTCTCATCACCCCGAGAACACCATCCCCACAGGGAAGCGTGGTGGTGGCAGCATCATGCTGTGGACATGTTTTTCATCGGTAGGGACTGGGAAACTGGACAGAATTGAAGGAATGATGGATGGCGCTAAATACAGGGAAATTATTGAGGGAAACCGGTTTCAGCCTTCCAGAGATTTGAGATTGGGACGGAGGTTCACCTTCCAGCAGGACAATGACCCTAAGCATACTGCTAAAGCAACACTCGAGTGGTTTAAGGGGAAACATTTCAATGTCTTGGAATGGCCTAGTCAAAGCCCAGACCTCAATCCAATTGAGAATCTGTGGTATGACTTAAAGATTGCTGTACACCAGCGGGAATCCATCCAACTTGAAGGAGCTGGAGCAGTTTTTGCCTTGAAGAATGGTCAGAAATCCCAGTGGCTAGATGTGCGAAGCTTATAGAGATATACCCCAAGAGACAGGTTGTAAGGCAACAAAATAGCAAAAATGCCAAGGGGGGTGAATACTTTCGCAAGCCACTGTATAAGCATGCTGAAAGTCTGTTTGTTAATTTGTTTACAGAGAAATAGCATTGTATTTGGTCAAAACACCATTTTTTCCAACAGTTTGCTAAGAGCTGGCAGCAAGCTTATAGGCCTGCTGTGAAATTACAGTAAAGGCCGCTTTACCACTCTTGGGTAGCATAATTACTTTGGCCTCCCTCCAGGCCTGAGGACAAAAACGTTCCTCTAAGCTCAGATTAAAGATATGACAGATAGGAGTGGCTATAGAGTCAGCTACCATCCTCAGTAGCTTTCCATCTAAGTTGTCAATGCCAGGAGGTTTGTCATTATTGATTGATAACAGTCAGATGTGCAGACAGATTTAATAGCCACTCTTTTTGCCCCATGTCACGCCCTGGCTCTGGGGACTCTAGTATGTTGAACCAGGGTGTGAGTTTTCATGTGTGTTGGTTCTAGTTGTTGTATATCTATGTTGGCCAGGGTGGCTCCCAATCGGAGACGGCTGTAGCTCGTTGTCTCTGATTGGGAGTCATACTTAGGTAGCCGTTAGGCATTCATTCATTGTGGTTTCTTGTTCCGTGTTGGTTCGTGTATGTAACCAGGGACGTCACGTTTTCGTTTTGTTGTTTTGTTCGTGTGCTACTTTATAATAATAAAATGTTCGCATTCAACGCTGCGCCTTGGTCCTCCTCTCTCACCGACGATCGTGACAGAAGAAACCACCAAGACTGGACCAAGCAGCGTGTCCAGGAGCCATCGCCAGGGAGATCTCTAGCCGATCTCCTTCGCCTCCTCGACTGGGTCAAGCCGGGTGAGGAAGAGAAGGGCTTGACATGGAAGCAGAAGGGCGAAAGGCTGGCGAGGGACATGGAGACCTGGTCCACGGGTAGGAGAGACGGCCAGAGAAATTTTTTTTAGGGGGGGGCTAACGCCGTGGACGACGGGCCAGTTCGGAGACCGCGGCAGAGCGGCCCAGCGGGTTGGCAGAGGAGGCCGCCAGGTTTTACGGGGGCCACTGGTCGAAGAGGGGATGGAAGGTGTAGCGGCACGGCGAGAGGTACTGGGGTGTGTTACCAGTCCGGTCCGGCCCATTCCAGATCCCTGCGTAGGACCAGTGGTGTGTGTCCCCACACACACGGTCCGGCCTGTTCCTGCTCCCCGTACCAGGCCAATGGTGCGCGTCGTCAGCCCGGCTCGGGCCCGTTCCTGCTCCCCCCGCACCAAGTCAGTGGTGCGCTTCGTCAGCCCGGGCTCGGCCCGTTTCCTGCTCCCCGCACCAAGTCAGTGGTGCGCTTCGTCAGCCCGGCTCGGCCTGTTCCTGCTCCCCGCACCAAGTCAGTGGTGCGCTTCGTCAGCCCGGCTCGGCCCGTTCCTGCTCCCCGCACCAAGTCAGTGGTGCGCTTCGTCAGCCCGGCTCGGCCCGTTCCCTGCTCCCCGCACCAAGTCAGTGGTGCGCTTCGTCAGCCCGGCTCGGCCCCGTTCCTGCTCCCCGCACCAAGTCAGGGGTGCGTTTCGTCAGCCCGGCTCGGGCCGCTCCTGCTCCCCGCACCAAGTCAGGGGTGCGTTTCGTCAGCCCGGCTCGGGCCGTTCATGCTCCCCGCACCAAGTCAGTGGTGTGCTTCGTCCGCCCGGCTCGGCCCGTTCCTGCTCCCCGCACCAAGTCAGTGGTGCGCTTCGTCAGCCCGGCTCGGCCCGTTCCTGCTCCCCGCACCAAGTCAGGGGTGCGTTTCGTCAGCCCCGGCTCGGGCCGCTCCTGCTCCCCGCACAAGTCAGGGGTGCGTTTCGTCAGCCCGGCTTGGGTTTGTTAATGCTCCCCACACCAAGCCAGTGGTGTGCGTCGTCAGTCCGGCATAGCCCGTGCCTGTTCCACTGGTGCCTGGTTCAGCACGGGTCAGCTGCTTCACGCCGGAGCTAGAGCAATCCGCTCCACCAGTGTGCAGTCCAGCTCCGGTCAGCAGGGCCAGACCCAGACCAGGGGTACTTTGGGGGGTTAGAGAGCGAGTGGGGATCATGCCCGGAGCCGGATCCGCCGCCAAGGCGGAGTGCCCACCCGGTCCCTCCCCCTGTGGTATTTGGTTGGCGCGGTCGGAGTCCGCGCCTTTAGGGGGGGGTACTGTCACGCCCTGGCTCTGGGGACTCTAGTATGTTTGAGCCAGGGTGTGAGTTTTTCATGTGTGTTGGTTCTAGTTTTTGTTGTATATCTATGTTGGCCAGGGTGGCTCCCAATCGGAGACGGCTGTAGCTCGTTGTCTCTGATTGGGAGTCATACTTAGGTAGCCGTTAGGCATTCATTCATTGTGGTTTCTTGTTCCGTGTTGGTTCGTGTATGTAACCAGGGACGTCCACGTTTTCGTTTTTGTTGTTTTGTTTCGTGTGCTACTTTATAATAATAAAATGTTCGCATTCAACGCTGCGCCTTGGTCCTCCTCTCTCACCGACGATCGTGACACCCCATCTCTTTCAACCATACAGTTTTTCAATTCCTCATCAATCCATGGAGCCTTAACAGTTCTAACAGTCAATTTCTTAACAGGTGCATGTTTATCAATAATTGGAAGAAGCAATTTCCTAAATTCATCAAGTGCAGCATCTGGATGCTCCTTATTAATCACATCAGACCAACAAATATTTTTACCATCATCTACATAAGAGTCACAGCAAAATCTTTTGTATGATCTCTTTCTTATACACTATTTTAGGCCCAGCTTTTGGAACTTTGGCTTTCCTGAATATAGCCACTATATTGTGAGCACTGCATCCATTGGGTACGGATACAGCTTTAGAACAAAGTTCTACAGTATTAGTAAAAATGTGATCAATACATATGGATGATCTTGTTCCTGTAGTGTTTGTAAACACCCTGGTAGGTTGATTAATATCCTGAACCAGATTACAGGCACTGGTTACAGTAAGAAGCTTCCTCTTGAGCAGACAGCTTGATGAAAACCAGTCAATATTCAGGTCCCCAAGAAAGTAGACATCTCTGTTTACATCACATACTATCAAGCATTTCACACATATTATTTAGATATTGACTGTTAGCACTTTGTGACCTATAGCAACACCCCAAAAGTAAAGGCTTTAGATGTGCCAAGTCAACCTGCAACCACAACACTGCAATAACACTTGACATAAGATCTTCTCTAACCATTACAATTGTGGAACAAGCTCCCCCACGACGCCAGGACAGCGGAGTCACTGACCACCTTCCGGAGACACTTGAAACCCTACCTCTTTAAGGAATACCTGGAATAGTATAACAGTAATCCTTCTACCCCCCCCCCCCCCCCCCCCCCCCCCCCCCCCCACCCCCCCCTCCCTTCCCCCCCCCCCCCCCCCCCCCCCCCCCCTCCCCAGAAATGTCTAATATATGAATGTTATCTGATGTTAGCAAGTTATTGATTTCATGAACCTTATTTCTAAGGTTACATACAGTATATTAATATGGGCTATTATCAGCCCTTTCCTGGGTAACTTTGTCAGAGATAGATGTAATATGGAAAAGAGCAAACAAAGCAAGAGAAAACAATATACATACAGCAGTCCATTAATCAATTGGTGTGTGTGTGTGTGTGTGCTGCAAGGTTGAAGCTTCGAACCCATAGGCTTGGCTCTCTCATCCCTTCCAGGTTTCTGGGAGGGAGGGTGGACAATGAGCCTGTCATAGCGGATGTAAGCAATGTCCCCACACGCTCTGGCAGCTTTCATGGCAGGGATAGGTTCTTTCCTCTTCTGGCGCACAGCTTCAGGATAGTCCTCGTTGAAGAAGATATATGTTCCTCTCAATTTCTTGGCTCTTTCCAGAACAGCTACCTTGTCCTTGAACCTCAGGATCTTGACCACTATCGGGCCTGTCACCTGTGCCGGTGGTGGGTTTTAATTTTTTTACATTTACATTTTTAGTCATTTAGCAGACGCTCTTATCCAGAGCGACTTACAGGAGCAATTAGGGTTAAGTGCCTTGCTCAAGGGCACATCGACAGATTTTTCACCTAGTCGGCTCGGGGATTAGAACCAGCGACCTTTCGGTTACTGGCACAACGCTCTTACCCACTAAGCTACCTTTTTCCCAGTCCTGTGGGTGCGCTCCACCTCAATCTTCCTGTGGTCCATCTTCAATTTCTCAGAGATAATTTCCATCACTTTGACCTCAGACTCAGTCCAGGTCTCATGTGGAGATTCTGCAATTCTGTCCACAACCATGTTGTTCCGCCTTGATTGTCTCTCGATATTTATCCATAATTGTTATCATGTATTCACACACAGAACTGATGTCCTCTCTCAATGACTTGAGAGATTGACAGATTGCTGTCATCTTGCCGTTCTGCTGTTTCAACTCATCGAGTTGACCCTGGGAGAACTGCAAACTGTTCTTCAGGTCCTGGACCTCTCTGGTCAGGTCGTCCATTCTTTTATTAGTTAAATCCACCAGAGTTTGGACAAAACAGACTACAGTAGACCCCTATAACAATTATGGATACATTTTTCCCCAGACAAAAGCTTAAAAGATAATAGCTACAGTGGTGTGAAAAAGTGTTTGCCCCCTTCCTGATGTGTTATTTGTTTGCATGTTTGTCACACTTAAATGTTTCAGATCATCAAACAAATTTAAATATTAGTCAAAGATAACACAAAATGCAGTTTTGAAATGAAGGTTGTTATTATTAAGGGAAAACAAAATCCAAACCTACATGGCCCTGTGTGAAAAAATGTTTGCCCCCCCTGTTATAACACAACTCAACTGTGGTTTATCACACCTGAGTTCAATTTCTCTAGCCACACCCAGGCCTGATTACTGCCACACCTGTTCTCAATAAATGAATCACTTAAATAGGACCTGCCTGACAAAGTGAAGTAGACCAAAAGATCCTCAAAAGCTAGACATCATGCCGAGATCCAAAGAAATTCAGGAACAAATGAGAAAGAAATAATTGAGATCCATCAGTCTGGAAAAGGTTATAAAGCCATTTCTAAAGCTTTGGGACTCCAGAGAACCACAGTGAGAGCCATTATCCACAAATGGCGAAAACATGGAACAGTGGTGAACCTTCCCAGGAGTGGCCGGCCGACCAAAGTTACCCCAAGAGCGCAGCGACGACTCATCCAAGAGGTCACAAAAGACCCCACAACAACATCCAAAGAGCTGCAGGCCTCACTTGCCTCAGTTAAGGTCAGTGTTCATGACTCCACCATAAGAAAGAGACTGGGCAAAAATGGCCTGCATGGCAGAGTTCGAAGACGAAAACCCCTGCTGAGCAAAAATAACATTAAGGCTCGTCTCATTTTTGCCAGAAAACATCTTGATGATCCCCAAGACCTTTGGGAAAATACTCTGTGGACTGACGAGGCAAAAGTTAAACTTTTTGGAAGGTGTGTGTCCCATTACATCTGGCGTAAAAGTAAACACCGCATTTTCAGAAAAAGAACATCATACCAGCAGTAAAATATGGTGGTGGTAGTGTGATGGTCTGGGCCTGTTTTGCTGCTTCAGGACCTGGAAGACTTGCTGTGATAAATGGAACCATGAATTTCTGCTGTCTACCAAAAAATCCTGAAGGAGAATGTCCGGCCATCTGTTCGTGACCTCAAGCTGAAGCGAACTTGGGTTCTGCAGCAGGACAATGATCCAAAACACACCAGCAAGTCCACCTCTGAATGGCTGAAAAACAAAATGAAGACTTTGGAGTGGCCTAGTCAAAGTCCTGACCTGAATCCTATTGAGATGCTGTGGCATGACCTTAAAAAGGCAGCTCATGCTCGATAACCCTCCAATGTGGCTGAATTACAACAATTCTGCAAAGATGAGTGGGCCAAAATTCCTCCACAGCGCTGTAAAAGACTCATTGCAAGTTATCGCAAATGCTTGATTGCAGTTGTTGCTGCTAAGGGTGGCCCAACCAGTTATTAGGTTGTAGGGGGCAATCACTTTTTCACACAGGGCCATGTGGGTTTGGATTTTGTTTTCCCTTAATAATAACAACCTTCATTTCAAAACTGCATTTTGTGTTTACTTGTGTTATCTTTGACTAATATTTACATTTGTTTGATCTGAAACATTTAAGTGTGACAAACATGCAAACAAATAAGAAATAATGAAGGGGGCAAACACTTTTTCACACCACTGTAAACATTTTTGGCAAGGGAAATGGTTTTCAGTAAAGCAACAGATGAATGATTTTTAATAGGAATGGCCACTCCAACACCTCTACCCTGTCTGTCAGCTCGGAACACATTATAACCCTCAATATTAATATCAAAGTCCAGAATGTCCCCAGAGATCCAAGTTTCAGTCAATACTAGAATGTCCAGATTCGTCTCCATAGCCCAGATCTTAATGTAATCCAGTTTAGGAAGTAAGCTCCTACTGTTCAGATGCATCAACCCAAGGCCTTTAGGATTTTTAAAGTCACATGGAGTGTCCAACTCAAACAAGCTACGTTTAATAGGCGGTTGCAGGCCCTGTCTGATGGTTGATATTTATATAGTTGGTATGGCTATAAGATTGCATAGAACTGCACCATTTGGTCTATCCCTATTGGTAATCGAGGAACGGAATAGAAATTGGAATTACTTTTCAAAGGATAGCACCACAGGGCCTGAGGCCGCAGCCTATGTCAATAGGGCGAACTCTCAGAGTAACCAATGATGGAATGTTATAAACTGACTTACATGGACTTTGGTTGCTATCGTGCAACAGCCCAAGCCCTCTACGTCATTTGAAAACCGAGGGTGTATTCAAGTTTTATGGAATTCACATTTGAACTAAAAGCACTTGGTGAGCAGACCACAGTGGGCTTCTCTTTGAGCCAACAATATAGCAGATCTAAGAGTGGAGTTCAAACGAATGGGTACAAGATTACAACACCCCTGGACAACAGTGCGTCAATAACGTTTAGAAAGGATGGGAGGTATTACCTGAGCAGGGCTTGGTCTGTCTCTGAGTCAATATAATGCAGCCTTGAAATGTGAAGCGAGGGTCCAGACTCCTAGATGGTTTGGTTGGAGTCCATCATCTCTATAGAGCATCTTTTGTTTCCAAGAAGTGTCGAAATGGTCAATAACAGTAATGCCAACAGAGTGGCAGTAGTCTTTAAGACTGATATGAAGAGCTAAGAGCCTGCTGAACCTTTCATAGCTGCGACACACAGCGACGGCACAGGGCCAGAGATTATCGGCTGCTTTTCAGAGCCTTTCAGGGTGTTGATCACTAAAATCCTGTTTTCATTATCTCTGATTTACCCTTTTGATATCATTTGATCGCACATTGCATTACGACAGCAGCAGGATGGGAAGGGCGGGTGAGATGGGAGGGCAGAGGTGACTTCATTAGGGAGGGGTCTCTGCAGGGCAGCCCTGGCCAGTCAGTCGTTAAGTGGCGACACGGTGGCGATGCATTGGCACGACGACCAGGCTGAGGAGTAGAAAAGGAAAAGAGTGGGACCTATCCAAGATACGCTCTAACAATGTCTTAGAGTGGGACCTATCCAGGTTACGCTGCAATGTCTTAGAGTGGGACCGTTACGAACCCTGTGGCTTTAAAAGTCTATGGTGGATGGAAAAGAGACCCGTAACATAACTCCATGCGAATTAGAATATTGACAAGGACAGTGAGAACAAAATACACGACAACCATATGCTACCGTCAAACCACAAAATGTTTATTATAAACACACAGTAAATGGTTTGGGGAAAAGGGGCTGAGCTGGACCCAAGGAATGAAACAATAAAGTCAAAAACCCCTAAACTGATCTTGCCTGCCTCAAGAACCGCTAAGCTACTACTAACCATACAAAAATACAGTGGGTGGTCCGCTCAGGTATAACTAGTGTTTTTAGACAAGGTTTTCCTACGGGTAGTGTATGCCCAAGGCCGACTTGCTAAACCCCCCTTTTCCCCAGGCACAAACAAACAACATAGGTCCAATATTGGACTAGACAGCAAACGAGTGAGTACACAAAACAAGGACACCACAGTATCCATACTCACAAGAAAAGAGTGTCAGAAAACACAACTGACTGACTTTTTAAAACCAAGGATGTGATATGGTAATGTGAAACCAGAAACAGGTGGTGCAATACAGAGGAATGTCACTGATTGGGTCCCACCTCAGCAATCAGCAGACGAATGGATGTCGGACAGGTGGGACCACACCAACGACCACCAATCAGGAAAACAAGGGACACCTGTGATTAGGGCTGAAGGAGAGGAAAAAACAATACACATACAGGATACCTATATCCGTAACAGGGACCTATCCAGGTAACGCTGCAATGTCTTAGAGTGGGACCTATCCAGGATATGCTGCAATGTCTACATTGGCTTACTCTGGATGTCCAGCTCAGACTTATATTCCTCAATAAGCTGACGTTCCACATTGGAAATTTGGCCGTGTCAATATTATCCCCAGAACTGTGCATAATAGGTGCAGCTCCTACATGGGATGAAACGAATCACCGTAGTCTCTGAAGGTGGTAGCCACCATCAGAAAAAGTCAGTTTTGCCCGTATGGCGGAAAGTGGTAGACTTGCGAGGAATCAGCTAAAAGTCAATCAATCCACACAGTGTGATAGTTAGTTGATTGAATCACACAGTTTGTAGATTCACCACAGTTATAGGCAGCAAGCCAGAACCCAACCACAGACTAGAAAGAAGCCGTACTAGGACCACAATAAACACAACCAAGGCACAAAACTCGCTAGCATAACAACAGCAAGGAGGGAGCGGTGGCTACTCAACGTGATTAAAGCTGGGGGCCACTCAAAACAGCAATGCAACGGAGGCAGTGTTACCAGTATGATAGCCAGGAGAGAAGCACCTTGGAGGGGATGTAGTTTGCATTACAGGCCGGTGGAAGCTGGGAGGAGGCAAGCGCTACACCGGGCCGCAGGAGAGTTAAAAGTAGGCTAAACCAAGTGGAGTTCAAGTTTGGCAACAGTCCAAAAACATCCAAGGCACAATGTCATGTAAAAGGATGACAGCAGCAGTAGGCTGGTGTCTGCTCAGATAATGCCCCAGTGCAGAGCAGGGTGCCCAGGTGTATCACAGTAGGCTGGTGTCTGCTCAGATAATGCCCCAGTCCAGAGCAGGGTGGCCCATGTGTAATCCAGTAGGCTGGTGTCTGCTCAGATAATGCCCCAGTGCAGAGTAGGGTGCCCAGGTGTATCACAGTAGGCTGGGTGTCTGCTCAGATAATGCCCCAGTGCAGTAGTAGGGTGCCCAGGTGTATCACAGTAGGCTGGTGTCTGCTCAGATAATGCCCCAGTGCAGAGTAGGGTGCCCAGGTGTATCACAGTAGGGCTGGTGTCTGCTCAGATAATGCCCCAGGGCAGAGTAGGGTACCCAGGTGTATCCAAGTAGGGCTTCAAAAGTTTCAGCAGATCTGTTTTTTTTTTATGTCTCCTTACAAGCCCTGTATGCAATATTTGCACTATTGTCCAATGTGTTCACAGCCAGATGAAACAAAGCGAAATGGAGACAAAAATCCACAAAATGCTTTTCAGCTTACAAATACTGATCAAATTAGGTTTTTATTATTATCACCGTCCAGTGGGTAGTCAGATGGTTTCTTGCACATAACTGAACATTTCAATGTCGTTTTTTTGAAAAGTACATGAAATAGTCACCCCCATGCCATTTACAGTGCCTTCGGAAGTACTCAGACCCCTTGACTTTTTTCCACATTTTGTTACGTTACAGCCTTGTTCTAAAATTGATTAAATAAAGAAATCCTCAAGAAATCTACACACAATACCCCATAATGACAAAGCGAAAACAGGTTTTTAGAAATGTTTGCAAATGTATTAAATAATAAAAACGCAAATACCTTATTTAACATAAGTATTCAGACCCTTTGCTGTGAGACTCGAAATTGAGCTCAGTTGATCTGGGGAAGGGTACCAAAAAATGTCTGCAACATTGAAGGTCCCCAAGAACACCAGTGGGCCTCCATCATTCTTAAATGGAAGAAGTGTTTGGAACCACCAAGACTCTTCCTAGAGCTGGCCGCCCGCCGCCAATTGAGCAATCGGGGGAGAAGGGCCTTGGTCAGGGAGGTGACCAAGAACCCGATGGTCACTCCGACAGAGCTTCCAGAGTTTTTTCCTCTGTGAGATGGGAGAACCTTCCAGAAGGACAACCATCTCTGCAGCACTCCAGCCAATCAGGCCTTTATGGTAGAGTGGCCAGACGGAAGGCCCTTCCTCAGTAAAAGGCGCATGACAGCACGCTTGGAGTTTGCCCAAAAGGCACCTAAAGACTCTCAGACCATCAGAAACAAGATTCTCTGGTCTGATGAAATTAAGATTGAACTCTTTGGCCTGAAATACCAAGCATCACGTCTGGAGGAAACCTGGCACCATCCCTATGGTGAAGCATGGTGGTGGCACATCATGCTGTGGGGATGTTTTTCCAGCGGCAGGGACAGGGAGAATAGTCAGGATCGAGGCAAAGATTAACGGAGCAAAGTAGCAGGAGAGCTCTTTGATGATGAACCTGCTCCAGAGTGCGCAGAACCTCAGACTGGGGCCAAGGTTCACCTTCCAACAGGACAACGACCCTTAGCCACACAGCCAAGACATTGCAGAGTGGCTTCGGGACAAGTCTCTGAATGTCCTTGAGTGGCCCACCAGCCAGAGCCCGGACTTGAACCCGATCGAACATCTCTGGAGAGACATGAAAATAGCTGTGCAGCAACGCTCCCCATCCAACCTGACAGAGCTTGAGAGAGGATCTTCAGAGAAGAATGGGAGAAACTCCCCAAAATACAGGTGTGCCAAGCTTGTAGTGTCATACCCAAAAGAACTCACTGAAAAGGTGCTTCAAGAAATACTGAGTAAAGGGTCTGAATACTTGTATAAATGTGATATTTTCCATTTTTTTTATATATAAATTAGCAAAACATTCTAAAAACCTGTTTTTTGCTTTGTCATTATGGGGTATTGTGTGTAGATTGAGGGAAAAAAACCAACATAATCCATTTTAGAATAAGGCTGTAATGTAACAAAAAAGTGGTGGAAAAGTCAAGGGTCTGATACTTTCAGAATGCGGTGTATGTAGATGGTTACTGTACTTGCTTAGATATTACTTTAAAAAGTCTGGTACATGCAGCACGCCATATTTTGGTGGGTGGATATTTATTTGGGGTAAAACAGCTAACTTCCTACAATTCCACACATTTTGCCATGTGGTAAAGAGAAGAATGTGCCGTTTTATAGCTGATTTCATTCTATTCAATGCATTTTGCCATGGAAGGCTGACAGAAAATGTTGATGTTTTAAAGAGGATTTCCTGCGAATTATACACATTTTGGCATGGTACAATGAGAAAAATGTGCAGTTTTTATAGCTAGTCTCATGCTATTCTACACATTTTGCCATGAGGATGAGAGAAAAATGTTGATGTTTTAAAGCACATTTCCTGCAATTCTACACATTTGCCATGGGGCAGAGAGAAAATGTTGATATGGCTGAGAGAAGATTTAGAAGTTTTACAGCTAATTCAAAATTTTCAAATTTTCTGGTAATTAAACGTTTTTTGCCATGGCTTATTGACGTGTTCAAACAATGCTATCTGTGGGCACCGCTGCCTTGCAGGGGCTGCTGGGGATGTGTGGTATGCCAGCGGCCACACACGTACACTCACCAAGTCTTTTTTGAGAACATGCGTGTTATTTTTTGAAGAACAAATGTACTGTACATGTACGGTATATCAGTATACTGTACAGTGACATCCAATAATATTGGCACCCTTGATAAATTACTGAGCTATATTGTATGCTCAAAATAATTGCTAAATTATTTTATACTATAGAATTGCTCAGAGAAAGAGATTTTGTTTAACAAATTATATATATATATTTTTTTTCTTCTAAAAGTTAGGTTGAAAATGATTGGCATCCCCTGTTTTCAATACTCCTTCCCCTTCCAAGGATAACGGCACTAAGCCTTTTTTCCCATGAATGTTTATGAGATTGGAGAACACATTAGGCAGGGATCTTAGACCATTCCTCCATACATAATCTTTCCAGATCCTTGATAGTCCTTTCCGGCTGCACTTATGGACTGCCCTCTTTCATTCAAACCACAGGTTTGCAATGGGGTTCAGGTCTGGAGACTGAGATGGCTATTGCAAAAAGGTTGATTTTGTGGTCAATTAAGCATTTCTTTGTGGATTTTGATGGTTGCTTGGGGGGTTATTGTCTTGCTGGAAGGATCCACTTGCGGCCAAGTTTCAGCCTCCTGGCAGAGCAACTGATAAAATGTCCTGGTACTTGATAGTTCATGATTGCTGTTGACCTTAAAGGGATACTTCAGGATTTTTGGCAATGAGCCCTTTATCTACTTCCCGAGAGTCAGATAAACTTGTGGATACCATTTTTATGTCTCTGCGTGCAGTTTGAAAGAAGTTTGCTATCTAGCGTTAGAGCAATTTCTAACTAGCATTAGCACAAATGACTGGAAGTCTATGGTAACTGCTAGTTAGAATTGTTCTCGCAAAACTACCTCTAACTTCCTTCATACTGTATGCGAGACATAAGACTCCAGCCACCCACGTCATAAGCTGTTCTCTCTGCCCTGAACAGCTTCTAAAAAAACCCCCCCCCCCCCCAAGTCATAAGACTGCTAAATAGTTAGTTAAATAGTTAACCAATACTCTACCCGACTATCTGCATTGACCCTTTTTGCACTAACTCTTTTGACTCATCACATACGCTGGAGTCAGGGCCGCACTTTCACTGGGGACGGGGTGGACATGTCCCCCCCCCACATTCTGAAATAGCATTTTTTCCCCCCCAGTTTTATCATTGGAATGTGATACAAAACAAGGCAATGGTGTGTTTTAGGACCATGCGGACGCCTCCAAACAGTTTGGGTAGGCTGTTTGGAGTGTTTATCTGACTGAGAAATATATATACAACAAAAAAATACTACATTTATTTAATGTTCCCCCCCCCCCCCCCCATTTCTAAAAATCAAGTTGACTAGTCATTTTTAATCCCCTACCTACAGTATATGTAACATATCTACCTCAATTAACTCCTACCCATGCACATCGACTCGAAACTGGTACCCCATGTATACAGCCAAGTTATCGTTACTCCCTCATTGTGTATTTATTTCCTTGTGTTATTTTTCTATCATTGATATTTTTTTTCTCTCTGCATTGTTGGGAAGTAAGCATTTCACTGTAGTCTACGTACTTGTTTTTAAGAAGCATGTGTCCAATAACATTTGATTTGAAAGATGGTATCTATTAATCCTTCTGACTCTGGGGAAGTAGATAAAAGCTTCATTCGCCAAATCCCAAAGTATCCCGTTAACAAGGGCCCCAGGACCAGTGAAAGCAAACAGCCCATAACATCGAAGATCCCCCACCATATTTTTACAGTAGGATAATGAATATTCTTTCTTTTCTGCATATGCATCCTTCTTTCGACGCCAAACCCACATTTTTTACATTTAACATTTTTAGTCATTTAGCAGACGCTCTTATCCAGAGCGACTTACAGGTTAGTGAGTGCCTACAGTTATATATATATATATTTTTTTTTCATACTGGCTCCCCGTGGGATCGAACCCACAAACCCGTGCTCTACCAACATCCCTGCCGGCCCATTCCCTCCCCTACCCTGGACGACAAAAAAAAAAAAAAAAAAAAAAAGCCAATTTGTGCTGGGCCGCCGCCCCCGACCCACTGGTGTGTGTGGCCAAAGAGCTCTCTACAGTGGAGGGAAAACGTATTTGATCCCCTGCTGATTTTTGTATGTTTGCCCACTGACAAAGAAATTGATCAGTCTTATAATTTTAATGGTAGGTTTATTTGAACAGTGAGAGACAGAATACACAACAAAAAATCCAGAAAAACGCATGTCAAAAATGTTATAATTGATTTGCCATTTTAATGATGAGGAATAAGTACTTTGACCCCTTCTCAATCGAAAAGATTTTCTGGCTCCCAGGTGTTCTTTTATACAGGTAACGAGCTGAAATTAGGAGCACACTCTTAAGGGAGTGCTCCTAATCTCAGTTTGTTACCTGTATAAAAGACACCTGTCACAGAAGCATCAATCAATCAGATTCCAAACTCTCCACCATGCCCAAAACCAACAGTTGATGCGATTATTTCGTAAATGGAAAAACACAAAATAACTGTCAATCTCCCTCGTCTGGGGCTCCATGCAGGATCTCACCTTCGTGGAGTTTTGCAATGATCATGAGGAACGGTGAGGAATCATCCTAGAACTACACGGGAGGATCTTGTCAATGATCTCAAGGCTAGCTGGGACCATAGTCACCAAGAAAACAATTGGTACACACACTACGCCGTGAAGGACTGAAATCCTGCAGCGCCGCGCAAGGTCCCCCCTGCTCAAGAAAGCACATATACATGCCCGTCTGAAGTTTGCAATGAACATCTGAATGATTCAGAGGAGAACTGGGTGAAGTGTTGTGTCAGATGAGACCAAATTCGAGCTCTTTGGCATCAACTCAACTCGCCGTGTTTGAGGAGGGGAATGCTGCCTATGACCCCAAGAACACCATCCCCACCGTCATACATGGAGGTGGGAACATTATGCTTTGGGGGTGGTTTTTCTGCTAAGGGGACAGGACAACTTCACCGCATCAAAGGGACGATGGACAGGGCCATGTACCGTCAAATCTTGGGTGAGAACCTCCTTCCATCAGCCAGGCAATTGAAAATGGGTCGTGGATGGGTATTCCAGCATGACAATGAAACCAAAACAACACGGCCAGGCAACAAAGGAGTGGCTCAAGAAGAAGCCCATTAAGGTCGCTGGAGTGGCCCTAGCCAGTCTCCAGACCTTAATCCCATAGAACATCTGTGGAGGGAGCTGAAGGTTCGAGTTGGCCAAAAACGTCAGCCTCGAAACCTTAATGACTTGGAGAAGTTTCTGCAAAGAGGAGTGGACAAAATCCCCTCCTGAGATGTGTGACAAACCTGGTGGCCACTACAAGAAATGTCTGACCCTCTGTGATTGCCAACAGGGTTTTGCCACCAAGTACTAAGTCATGTTTGTTTGCAGAGGGGTCAAATACTTATTTCCTCATTCATTAAAATGCAAATCAATTTAATAACATTTTTGACATGCGTTTTTCTGGAGTTTTTTGTTGTTATTCTGTCTCTCACTGTTCAAATGAAACCTACCCATTAAAATTATAAGACTGATCATGTCTTTGTCAGTGGGCAAACGTACAAAAATCAAGCAGGGGATCAAATACTTTTTTTTTCCCCTCACTGGTATTTCCGTGTCATCTGACTATATGCACCGGTTCCAATCCAAGTGCCAATGCCATTTTAGCCAACTCCAAATTGTTTTTAATGTCTTGTTTTGCTGTTCAATAAATGCTTGTTTTTTTTCTGGGCAATCCTTCCAAAATAGCAGATTGGCATGGGAGGTGTAATTGTAGATGTGGAGACTTGGTGACTTTTTGTAATTCTCCAATTTTGGCCTTTTACTTTTTTTTGGCCTCCCGAAACCATCTTCCTCACTGAACGTGAGGACAAGATACACTTGCGTCCAAATTAACCAGGCAAGTTTACCGGTTTTAAACTTCTTAATTTTTGTCCTAATAGTGATACATGGTATATAGAGTAGATGTTTTTTTTGGTGCTATTTTTATGTACCCATTGCCTGATTTTTGAAGCCATTTATATATTTTTTGTTTTTGCATTCTTTGCCGTTTCCCATGGTGAAGGATGAGAAAGGGATTTACCTCATTTTTATACTCCAGTGAAGGGAACAATACATGAAGGGCACAACACAGCTCCTTAAACTGAGTTGAACTTAAAAAAAAAGTAGGAATGTTAATGCAGATTTACTTTTGTTCGATTTTTATTTAGGAGAATCTTTAGGGTTGCCAATAAGTTTTGACACTGAATCTTTTGAGAAAAAAAAAAGTATTACTTGTGAAGACACAACATCTATTTCTCTGAAGCATAACAATATAGCTCAATACTTTATTTTGTATTATTTATTTTATACAGTCTTGTTTTGGCTAATCTTTATCAAGGGTGCCAATCAATTATGGATGTGACTGTACGGGGACAGTAAGCAGGTTTTATATCATTAAGTACTAGTCAAAACATTTTGTTAGTTTTGAGGGTATACTAGTAGGTGTGACACTCTGCTTCTAGGCCTTGTATATGTTGAGCCAGGGTGTTATCCATTTGGTGGTGTTGGGATGGGTGGCGTTTCATTTTGTTTTTGTATTGTAGTGGTTGATTTGGTTAATGACTCCCAGATCGGGAGGTAACGAGTGTCAGCTGTCGGCTCGTATCTCTGATTGGGAGCCATATATATTCTGTGTGTTTTCATCACTTTGTTTTTTTGTGGTGTTTTCTTGTTTGCTGTGTTGCTGGTAGTTCTGTAATCCGTATTTAATTGACT
>JAGTTL010000976.1:0-20729 GCA_036851935.1 Coregonus suidteri
CTTGTGTAGGTCTACAATCTTGTCCCTGACATCCTTGGAGAGCTCTTTGGTCTTGGCCAAGGTGGAGAGTTTGTAATCTGATTGATTGATTGCTTCTGTGGACAGGTGTCTTTTATACAGGTAACAAACTGATATTAGGAGCACTCCCTTTAAGAGTGTGCTCCTAATCTCAGCTTGTTACCTGTATAAAAGACACCTGGGAGCCAGAAATCTTTCTGGTTGAGAGGGGGTCAAATACTTATTTCCCTCATTAAAATGCAAATCAATTTATAACATTTTTGACATGCATTTTTCTGGATTTTGTTGTTGTTATTCTGTCTCTCACTGTTCAAATAAACCTACCATTAAAATGATAGACTGATCATTTCTTTGTCAGTTGGCAAACGTACAAAATCAGCAGGGTATCAAATACTTTTTTTCCCTCACTGTACTTACTATTTTTGACTTATTATTGTAATTGAATGTTAACAACATTTATAATTTCTATGCCAGGAACAAGGGGATTTCCTTATCTCATTGGAATATTGCCCAGGGCTAGGGTGGAACAGTTAGTCAAATTAAGTAGTTATTATTTTAGGTTGTTAATAGGGAGCTACCAAATTAAATAAGGCCTGGCCATGTTTTTTTTTTTTTTATTTTTTTTTTTCATGGTTTTTTTGCAAATAAAAACACAACACACCTAGTATGATTTATAAAGGGTTGTTATTTTGAGTGTTAGGAGTTTCAACAGGTCAAAGGTGATATGTCTTAAAGGAGCATTTTATGATTTTTTTTATTTTTTGACTGAGCTTTAGGTATACATGATTTCTTATGAGAACAACTGTCATGAGGATTTTATGTACACTTGGGATACACAACATTTATGAAATGTTTTTCAATATTGGTAATGATTAGTATACTGTGGGATGGAACATTTCATTGAATGATTTTCAATGACCTCTGCAACTATGTCCTGGCTTTATAGTGTGACTTGATCACCCGCACACTGTAAATCCTAGGAGGCATGCTGAATTGGGGTTAGTTATGATAAGGATAATTGTGAAGAAGTTTATAATTTGGTAATAATATATATGAATCGAACCATAAAATAACTAAAGAGAGAGAGAGCTGATCCTGAATGAGGGATACCTGTTGATAGTTTTAATTGTACTAATCTAGGATTACTTTAACGGGATAGAAGTGAAGTTAAGGTATTATCAAATGTTGTCATTTTAATTTCATTTTTATTAGGGTTTAATAAAACAATGTTGGTGTTTTGTTTTTGAAAGCATGAATCACGTTGTGACTCATGTGTTCAAAAAAGGGGGGTAGTATTGATGGTATGAGGATTTTGGGGTATATTTGCATATTGTATTAAGTATATGAGCAGTAGTAAGTTGTAATGTGTTATGGGTTAGATTAAAATGTTTTAAGGGAAAATGTATTGGTGGTAGAAGGAAGAATGTAGAGGGGGTCTTTCTATAACATGAGTGGACTGCAACAAGCTGCAAGAATGTGCACTTCCTAATCTAAAGTGCTTATCAGGACTGATAAGAAGACAGGATGAAGTAGCATGCTGTGTCTCAACTAACAATGTTATGCAGACTTTCTTAGAAAAAGTGAAGGTTTGTCTGCCAGACCTACCGGGAGAATCTGGACATTTTCTGCGACTTGGAGACTATGTGGTGGTAAAGGATTAAGGAAGTCATTGATTGAAACACCCAAGTTGGGAAGGTTAGTAATAGGGGATGATGGCTACCTTGATGGAGGGCCAAGTAAGAGAGAGAGATTCCTAGATCTATATGGACCATTGGAGGACTTTTCTAACGCAGAGGAGGAAGGTGGCACCGCTTCGGCGGAGCATTGTTTTGTTTTGTCTGTGTGTTTTTGCAGCAGAGACTATTGGTACGCTGATAGAAGGATACACTCCACAGAGAGACGGTGATAAATGGAGAAGGACTCTGCATGATCAGAGAACTAGTGAAGGAAGAAGGTTCATGCATCATCACACCGTCTACACCAACGGAGGTATGGATAGAGGGGAGATTGAACAGGTATCATGTCAACCAATGCTACAGATGGCTACAAGGAAACTGGAGATGATAGTAGGTATATACACTGCTAAAGTGATAGTATTGAGAATGCATTGAGATAATGATCTGTATTTATTTTCAGGATGAGGAAAGTCATAATTGAATTATGAATGTTTATAATGTATGTTATATAAGTATACATTCTGAAAGTCGTAAAGGGTGATTAAGTTGAGAGTTTTCATTTTCAGTGATGAGGATAAAGTGAATAAGAATTGTCATTTTAAATATGGTTGAGTTCAGTAATTTGGTTGGTTATAATTGATAAGATTAATGAGTGATTTAAGTGAATTATTAGTATGTATAAGCATAGAAATGTTTTCTATACATATTATGGGTTTAAACAGTGATACATTAAGGTCATGTCTTAGGATACATTTATAGGATTTATTGAATAGACATTGTTGACTCATACTGTTTGAAACATGGAAGTTAAGGTGAGGATTGTGAATGAAATCATGAACATGTTGATTAATTGGGTTAAAGTATTAACATATTAGTCATTATATACATTTGAAGTATTGGGTGATATTGATATGGATGTTTAGGGTGCTACATATCTATGTTGAATGGCAAGTACTTAATTGGTTATTATCATGGGGTTATGATATTTTCATATGATGTGATTTTGGTTGAATTATTAAAGCAGGAATAGTCTAGGGATGTGATGATGTAACAGGGAGCGATAATAGAGTGTTATAATGTGTATGTTATATCAGGTATATTAGGGGGACAAAGGCGGAGTTTAACATTGTATATTTTAACAATCATGGGTTGTTAAGCAATTGGGTCTGAGATGTCAATCATTAGAATGTGTAATTGATAATCACATAGAATTGGAGGCTATTATATTAAGATTAGGAGGATATGGTCATTTGAATGCTGTTGAAGTTTTTTAAAGGTTGTTTTAGTGGGTAATTCCATAGGAACATAGATGGCAGTATTCTAGGTCCTCTAGTGGCCATAGTAATCATTACAGCCATAGTTATGGGGTGTTGTTTCCAATTTTTCGGGGATTGATTTCAAGATCTGTACAAACGTTTACTAACATGCCAGATATTACAGTTAGAGATGTATCAGTTAATGTTAATCCAAGGAGGGAAAGGAATAATTCTTCTTCTTTGTCATCTTGTTCCAGTTCAGATTCCATTGATAATGTTGATTGAGGAATGGGAATGTTAAGTTGGAAATGTATACCATTTAAGGTTTACAGGATCGAAGATGAATATCTCAGTGGATCAGATAGAGCCCCTTGTGATCAGGGAGAAACTTGGGGTTCCTCTGACAGAGCGTGGATGACGAAGACGGATGTTTTTGGAGTGGCCTAGCCAGCCTCCAGACCTTAATCCCATAGAAAATCTATGGAGGGAGCTGAAGGTTCGAGTTGCCAAACGTCAGCCTCGAAACCTTAATGACTTGGAGAAGATCTGCAAAGAGGAGTGGGGCAAAATCCCTCCTGAGATGTGTGCAAACCTGGTGGCCAACTACAAGAAACGTCTGACCTCTGTGATTGCCAACAAGGGTTTTGCCACCAAGTACTAAGTCATGTTTTGCAGAGGGGTCAAATACTTATTTGACTCATTAAAATGCAAATCAATTTATAACATTTTTGACATGCGTTTTTTTGGATTTTTTTGTTGTTATTCTGTCTCTCACTGTTCAAATAAACCTACCATTAAAATTATAGACTGATCATGTCTTTGTCAGTGGGCAAACGTACAAAATCATCAGGGGATCAAATACTTTTTTCCCTCAATGTATATATGATGTGGACCATGAAAACAACAGTGAGAGAGAGCTATCCTTGAACGAGGGAAAAGCTGTTGTTAATCAATTGTACTAATCTAGACTTAATTTACGGGATAAAAGTAAGGTATGGTATTAGATTGGAATGGTATGACATGGAATTAAGGTTTACAGGAAGAAGAGGTGGACAGATGGCGATCTCAGTCGATCAGATAGATCCCCCAGGTGACCAGTGGATCAGATAGATCCCCCAGGTGACCAGTGGATCAGATAGATCCCCCAGGTGACCAGTGGATCAGATAGATCCCCCAGGTGACCAGTCGATCAGATAGATCCCCCAGGTGACCAGTGATAAGCTTGGGGGTCCTCTGACAGCGCATGGATGACGAAGACGGATGTTTTTGTTATTTTTATAGTCATGTGTATAGATTATAATATCCATGTAATTTAGTAATGAGTATGTATAATTGTTGTGTATTGTTGATGTCATTATGTTAACAATTTATTTCTATGTATGTTTAATTTTATTTTTTTGTATCAGAAAAAGGGGTTATTTTAAAAGGGGGGATGTCTATGTGGGGTTGGTCCTTATATATGAAAAATAGGGTTTTGAATACATAGATTATTAGCATGAATATATAGTAGTTAATTATGTGTTTATCTTTTACTCAGACTGAGTTTATAGAGGTTTGAGAGGTTTGATATCGCATAAGATAGATGACTGAGGATTTATACCTTTGTTGGTTAGATAAATGGAGAATCAGGTTGGATTCAGGTATAAAAGGTGGAAGGGAACAATTCTCAGTTATCTAGCATAGTTTAGGATCTAGGCAGAGAGGTATGTACTACTGATTGGAGAATATTGTATTTTATATGAAGTTCTATGTGCAGTGTTGGGGTTAAGTCATGTCACTTACCACAAAATAAAAAAAAAAAAAATGGATTGTAATGATGTCATGTCATAGGATTGTGAGGACAGGGAAAGAGTTAAGAGATGAGTGGTTTGGGGCCATGAAGTCTACATTCCATTATGTCAAAGGAGATTAGTGATGTTTAGGATAACATGATGGATGGGCAGGATACTGACTTGGGGTAAAGAGTGATGAACATCAAAGACAGGGAGTGCCCATGGAGACTTGCCAGATGTATGTCAGGAAGAGGGTAACAGAAGGGTATATAAGGTAGAGGGTTTCGTTGTAAAGTAGTCCAACTGACGAAGGGCAAAGCCACGTCCGCTGGTTAGATGAACCCACGAGCTCGTGATTCAATAAATACTTGGTATGAAATCTCCACAGAGTGTCTAAGTATATCCTTGCATCCTTGATTCTTTGATACCTGAGAAACTCATCATAACAAGTGGATAGTTGTAAATAAATGATATCTATAAAAGTGCTGATCCAATGAGGTGTGGTGGTTGCCATCTTAGTTCCAACATCTTTTTAGCTGCTGTTCAGTGTGTGTCCAGTGTGTTTGTCCAGTGTATGAGTGTGTGTGTCATGTGTATGTGTGTTTGTTTGTGTGTGTGTGTGTGTCCAGTGTGTGTGTGTGTGTGTGTGTGTGTCCTGTGTGTGTGTGTTTGTTGTGTGTGTGTGTGTGTGTCCAGTGTGTGTGTGTGTGTGTGTATGTGTCCTGTGTGTGTGTGTATCCAGTGTCTGTGTGATCAGTGTGTGTGTGTTCCCAGTGTGTTTGACTCACACACACACACACACACACACACACACACACACACACACACACACACACACACACACACACACACACACACACACACACACACACACACACACACACACACACACTTGGACAAAGTTATGTGCTGACTGTGTGTGCGTGTGTGTTTGTGTCCAGTGTGTGTGTGTTTCCAGTGTGTGTGTGTGTGTGTGTGTGTGTGTGTGTGTGTGTGTGTGTGTGTGTGTGTGTGTGTGTGTGTGTTCAGCGTGTGTGTGTGTGTTCAGTGTGTGTGTGTGTGTGTGTGTGTGTGTGTGTGTGTGTGATGTTTGACACAGGGACACTGAGGACCCCAAACCCCAAAGGTCACCAAAGGAGTCAACATCATCAACCCTAAACCCTGGATAGAGGGGCTCAGTGAATGTGGTGTAGAATGTGTTCAGGTGGGTCAGTGTGTCAGAGGAGACTCTGTAGAAGGACAGAGTGCCGGCTGGCCAGTCCAGATACACTCCTACTCTGTGGGAGCTGGAGGAGGGGACGTCTATGGTAGTGGACTTATTATTGTGCCAGGCAGAGTAACTGTTGTCAGAGCAGTAAAGACTCCAGGACTTGTCATTGTATCCAATCCCACAGTCATCACCCCATCCTCTCCTGCTGATTCCTTTATATGTCACTCCTATACCAGCCCCTCTCCCACTCCACTCTACCTCCCAGTAACAGCGCCCAGTCAGACCCTCTCTACACAGCACCTGTCTACAGCTCACAAATCTCTCTGGGTGATCAGGATACAGCTGCTTCAGACCCCTCCTACATGTCACCGTTCTGTTCTCCTCAGACAGAGAGAGGAGTCTGTTTACTGTGTTTAGGTCCAGTGTGAGATCACAGACATCTGATGGATGAAACCAGACACAATATTAGAAATCATCAACATCCTGAACACACACACACACACACACACACACACACACACACCACACACACACACACACACACACACACACACACACACACACACACACACACACACACACACACACACACACACACACACCCTGAACACACACACACACACATTTCTAATGTAACAGGAACACGCCACACACATACACACAGACACACACATTGACAAAGCAACTCTTTGTAAACTTTGGTGTCCCTGATTTGTGCTTCTGTAGAACTACAGCTTCTATTTATTATGACCAAGTAAGTAATGATGGTGGTCTTTGACTTTGACTTCACTTGAATTAAGACTTATTCTTAGTCATATTCTTCACAGCAGTCAACACTCACATTTTCTAAGTCCAGGTTTCATTGTGTTCTCTCCACCATGTTCCACACTGTAGCGGTAAGCAGAAGAACAGACATTGAGTGATACTCGTGAACTCACACACACACACACACACAGTCAGCACATAACTCTGCCCAAGTGTGTGTGTGTGTGTCCACTGTGTGTGTGCCCAGTGTGTGTGTGTGTCCAGTGTTTGTGTCCTTTGTGTGTGTATGTGTGTGTGTGTGTGTTGTGTTCAGTGTCAAACATTCAAAGTTATGTTACACACACACACACACACACACACACACACACACACTGGACACACACACACACACACACACACTGGACCCACACACACACACTGACACACACACACACACACACACACACTACACACTGGACACACACACACACACACTGGACCCACACACACACACACTGGACACACACACACACACACACACACACACACACACACACACACACACACACTGGACACACACACACACACACACACACACACACACACACACACACACACACACACACACACACACACACACACACACACACACACACACACACACACACACACACACACACACACACACACACACAGTCTTTATATAACTTTGTCCAAGTGGTGGTCAGAATGTTTGTCTTAACTAGCCTGATAACTCCAACATGTCTGATATGAACATTGACATAAACCCTCTACATACTTGAGTTTCTCCAGTCTGCAGTGTGGATCCTCCAGTCCAGCAGAGAGCAGTCTGACTCCTGAGTCTCCTGGGTGATTGTAGCTCAGGTCCAGCTCTCTCAGGTGTGTGAGGGGTTTGACTTCAGAGCTGAGACCAGAGAAGCACAGCCTTCCTCTGTGACTAGACAGCCTGACAGCCTGCAAAGAGTCAAATCATGTTAAAACCACACTGCTATTTTCTGGTGGTGAGTGATTTTTTCTTCCTGTGAGTAGATAACATGTTTCTAAACACTACTAAAGTAATCTTGATGATGACATGATTGAGAAATTAATCATGAATAATAATGAGTGAGAAAGTTACAGAGGCTACAACAAAACATGCTAACCTCTCACCATTAACATCAAATAAACAGTGACATTCTATAAAGTCGCCTAATATGAAACATAACAGACCTCAAAGTCTCCAGTTTACAGTGGGGATTCCCCAGTCCAGCAGAGAGCAGCTTCACTCCTGAATCCTTCAGGTCATTGTTACTCAGATCCAGCTCTCTCAGGTGTGAGGGGTTTGACTTCAGAGCTGAGACCAGAGAAGCACAGCCTTCCTCTGTGACTAGACAGCCTGACAGCCTGCAAAGAGTCAAATCACATTAAAACCACACTGCTATTCTTTGGTGGTGAAAATAGTGGCAGTATATTTTTTCAACATTTTCAATTTATACCAGTGTCCTGAAACCTGCCATATATATATCATTATTAGAAAAAATCATAATATTGTGTGTAGAGAGAAAAATGTATAGTACAAATATTTGAGTAGACTGACCAGAGCAGTTTAAAAAGCAGTATCAGTCAAAAGACAGACAGTGAGGTATCAGATTTAGATTGTATTGAGTATACAGTCCACACCATATCTATTTTGACAGTGAAGCTAACATTTTAAATGTGGCACTATACTCCAGCATTTTGGATTCGAGATCAAATGTTTCATATGAGGTGACAGTATATAATGTCACCTTTTATTTTAGGGTATATTCATACATTTCTGTTTCACTGTTTAGAAATGAAAGCACTTTATGTATCTAGTTCTCCCATTTGAAGAAGTCATAAGTATTCTGACCAATTCACTTATAGTGTATTAAAGTAGTCAAAAGTTTAGTATTTGATCCCAAACTTGTTGGTTTCATTTGCAGTTTGTTTTGGTTGTGTTTTGGGTTATGTTTTGTCAAATAGTAACTGAATGGTGGATGATGACTGGAGTAATTTTCTGTCTAAGTGAGTAGATAACATGTTTCTAAACATTACTAAATTAATCCTGATGATGTCATGATTAATAAAAATCATGAATGAATCATGAACAATAATGAGTGAGCAAGTTACAGAGGCTACAACAAAACATGCGAACCTCTCACCATTACCAATAACAGAGGGGGTATGATCCTTGTTCCTCTGTAACTTTCTCATTCATCATTTCACGATTCATTCATTATTATTTTTATGGTAGCATCCCCATGAATGTAGAAGTGTTCAGAAATATCTTCTATTCTTACTGACAATACAAGTGAAGTGACTGCAAAATGACAGGACATTATTCACCATTCAGTTTCTATTGGGAAAAACATCATCCAAAACACAACCAAAACAAACTGCAAATGCATTCAACAAGTTTGTAGAATCACAAGCTTTATGTAATCACTGCAGGCAAGGAATATGGGACCAAATACTAAACTTATGACTACTTTAATACAATATAAGTGAATATATCCAAATTATTACGACTTCTTCAAATGGGAGAACTAGACGCATAAAGTGCTTTCATTTCTTAACAATAACACATATACGGATGAATACCCTCAAATAAAATGTGATATTATATACTCTCACCTAATATGAAACATTTATATCTCAAATCCAAAATGATGGTAAGCATAGCACACAATTTGACCTGGTAAACACATGTGGATCTGGTGAACAGTTATCACTTGTTGACCAACTACAGGAATACTGACCTCAGAGTCTCCAGTTTACAGTGGGGATTCCCCAGGACAGCAGAGAGCAGCTTCACTCCTGAATCCTTCAGGTCATTGTTACTCAGATCCAGCTCTCTCAGGTGTGAGGGGTTTGACTTCAAAGCTGAGACCAGAGAAGCACAGCCTTCCTCTGTGACTAGACAGCCTGACAGCCTGCAAAGAGTCAAATCATGTTAAAACCACACTGCTATTCTTTGGTGGTGAGTAATTTTCTTTCTAAGTGAGTAGATAACATGTTTCTAAACATTACTAAATTAATCCTGATGATGTCATGATTAATAAAAATCATGAATGAATCATGAACAATAATGAATGAGAAAGTTACAGAGGCTACAACAAAACATGCTAACCTCTCACCATTACCAATAACAGAGGGGGTATGATCCTTGTGTCTCTGTAACTTTCAAATTCACTTTAATACAATATAAGTGAATATGTCCAAATTATTATGACTTCTTCAAATGGGAGAACTAGACACACAAAGTGCTTTCATTTCGTAACAATAACACATATACGGATGAATACCCTCAAATAAAAGGTGACATTCTGTACTGTTGCCTAATATGAAACATTCTATCTCAAATTCAAAATGCTGGAGCATAGCTACAAATTTAAAACTGTAAGCTTCACTGTCCAAACACATATCGTGTAGACTATGTGTCCCTTTTAAACACATGTGGATCTGGTGAACAGTTATCATTTGTTGACCAACTACAGGAATACTGACCTCAGAGTCTCCAGTTTAGAGTGGGGATTCCCCAGTCCAGTAGAGAGCAGCTTCACTCCTGAATCCTTCAGGTCATTGTTACTCAGATCCAGCTCTCTCAGGTGTGAGGGGTTTGAACTCAGAGCTGAGACCAGAGAAGCACAGCCTTCCTCTGTGAGTCCACAGCCTGACAGCCTGCAAAGAGTCAAATCATATTAAAACCACACTGCTATTTTTTGGTGGTGAAAATAGTGGCAGTATATTATTTCAACATTTTCAGATATATCAGTGTCCTGAAACCTGCCATATCTATTCATAAATTAATGTATCATGATTAGAAATGACACATTATTAAAGTATTGATTGTTGATAGAAAAATGTATAGTACAAATATTTGAGTAGACTGACCAGAGCAGTTTAAAAAGCAGTATCAGTCAAATGACAGATTTAGATTGTATTGAGTATACAGTCCACACCATATCTAGTTTGACAGTGAAGCCAACATTTTAAATGTGGCTCTATACTCCACCATTTTGGATTTGAGATCAAATGTTTCATATGAGGTGACAGTATATAATGTCACCTTTTATTTGAGGGTATTTTCATACATGTCTGTTTCACCATTTAGAAATTAAAGCACTTTATGCATCTAGTCCCCACAGTTGAAGAAGTCATAAGTATTCTGACCAATTCACTTATAGTGTATTAAAGTAGTCAAAAGTTTAGATGCACCTAACATGAAACATTCTATCTCAATTCCAAAATGCTGGAGTATAGCACCAAATGTAAAACTGTAAGCTTCACTGTCCAAACACATATGGTGTGGACTATGTGTGCCTGGTAAACACATGTGGATCTGGTGAACAGTTCTCACTTGTTGACCAACTACAGGAATACTGACCTCAGAGTGTCAAGTTTACAGTGGGGATTCCCCAGTCCAGCAGAGAGCAGCTTCACTCCTGAATCCTTCTGGTCATTGTTACTCAGATCCAGCTCTCTCAGGTGTGAGGGGTTTGACTTCAGAGCTGAGACCAGAGAAGCACAGCCTTCCTCTGTGAATAGACAGCCTGATAGCCTGCAAAGAGTCAAATCATATTAAAATCACACTGATATTCTTTGGTGGTGAAAATATATTTTTTCTACATTTTCAGATACATCAAAGTCCTGAACCCTGACGTATCTATTCATATCTGTATATATACACACTACTACCTGTCAAATGTTTAAACACACCTACTCATTCAAGTGTTGTTATTTTTTTAATTAAAATGTTTTACATTGGTAAATAATAGTGAAGACATCAAAACTATGAAATAACACATATGGAATCATGTAGTAACCAATGAAGTGTTAAACAAATTAAAATATATATTTTTGTTTGAGATTCTTCAAGTAGCCACCCTTTGCCTTGATGACAGCTTTGCACACTCTTGGCATTCTCTCAACCAGCTTCATGAGTTAGTCACCTGGAATGCATTTCAATTAACAGGTGTGCCTTCTTAAAAGTAAATTTGTGGAATTTATTTCCTTCTTAATGTGTTTGAGCCAATCAGTTGTGTTGTGACAAGGTAGGGGGGGTATACAGAATATAGCCCTATTTGGTAAAAGACCAAGTCCATATTATGGCAAGAACAGCTCAAATAAGCAAAGAGAAACGACAGTCCATTATTACTTCAAGACATGACGGTCAGCCAATACAGAACATTTCAAGAACTTTTAAAGTTTCTTCAAGTGCAGTCACAAAAACCATCAAGCGCTATTATGAAACTGCCTCTCATGAGAACCGCCATAGGAATGGAAGACCCAGAGGTACTTCTGCTGCAGAGGATAAGTTCATTAGAGTTACCAGCCTCAGAAATTGCAGCCCAAATGCTTCACAGAGTTCAAATCACAGACACATCTCAACATCAACTGTTCAGAGGGGACGATGTGAATCAGGCCTTCATGGTTGAATTGCTTCAAAGAAATCACTACTAAAGGACACCTATAATAAGAAGAGACCTGCTTGGGCCAAGAAACACGAGCAATGGACATTACACCGGTGGACATTTGTCATTTGGTCTGGAGTCCAAATTTGAGATTTTTGGTTCCAACCGCCGTGTCTTGTGAGAAGCGGTGTGGGTGAACGGATGATATCCGCATGTGTAGTTCCCACCGTAAAGCATGGAGGAGGAGGTGTTTTGGTGTGGGGGATCATTGCTGGTGACACTGTGTCTGTGATTTTATTTAGAGATTCAAAGGCACCTTAACCAGCATGGCACCCACAGCAGCCTTCCTCTGTGCAAACCTACACCTGCAGAGTAATCATTTTAAAAACCCACACGATTTCTTTGGGGGAAAAATATTTTTCAAAAATTTTCAGATACTCAAGCCTGAACCTGACACTATTCATATTATATATAAAACCCAAAAACTTTCCCCGGGGTTTTTTTCTATTCTTGGGAAAAAAGCACCCCCTTGATTTTCAAATTTTTTTTTGTCCCGGGGAACCTTTCCCCCTTTTTTTTGAATTTTTTTTTATTTTTCTTGTTGGGCAGGGGGGGATTTTTGTTTTCACGGGTTTTTGGTTTTTTTTCCCTGGTTTTTTTTTATTAAGTGCCTCTTTTGGTTTTTTGGTTTTCCCTTTTTTTTTTGGAATTTTTTTGTCCCGGTTGGGGTTTGGTTTTTCCCGGGTTTCTTTTTTTTTAAAAAATCCGTTGGGAAAACCCGGTTTTGGGTTGACCCGCACCACTCCACCTCAGGTTCGCAGAAAAATCAACCCTGGAATCCAGGCACCCCACGGGCCATAACCTCTTCCCTGGGAAGGGGAAAAAACCAGCCCGGGGGGCGGGGAAATCGGGTTTTTCACCCCCCAAAAAACAGGGGGACCCCGCCCCCCCACCACTTTCCCCCCCGGACCTCCTTCCCCCTTGGAAAGGGTTCGGTTCCCTGAGGGGGGGCCCCCCCCCCCTTCAATTTTGGCTCAAATAGTTTCCCCCCAACCCCCCCCCCCCCACCCGGGGCTTCCGCCCTTCCTTTCCCCCCTCCCCCCCGGGGGGTTAGTGGGCCAACCCCCTGGAGGAGAAACCCGCCAACCTTTTTCCCCCGGTTGTGGTTTTGCCCCCCCCCCAAAAGGGGAAGGGGCGGGGGAGCGTCTTTCTACCCCCGACAGGGATGGGGACCCGCACAGGTTTTTTGTTTTGGAGTTTCGGACTCTAGCTAAAAAGTTTGCGGGGGGAATGAGGGGGCCCCTCATGACCATTTCCCCGCTGCAGCCTCCGGGAGGACGCCCAAGAGGGGGTTGGCAGGGGGCCCGGGGGGATACCACTTTTGTGGGTTTGGAAACGGGTCGACATGGCCTTTCCCCGGCTGGACCCCCCTGCTGCCCCCCGTGGACGGCCCGGGGGGGGGTTGCCCTTTCCCAAACCTTTTCCGGCACCCCCGACCCGAGCCTAGGGAGCTCGGAGGTGCGGCGTAGAGAACGGAGGAGTGGGAAACCCGAGGGGGCCTTTCCCCTGCACCAATGTGGCCGTGGGGGGACACCGCGGCTAGGTTTTGGGGGAAAGGGTCCCCCGGGGGGAGGTGAAGGCGGGCCCAAACCTTTGGGGGATTTCCCCCCAGGTGAGAGGCGCCCTATTACCCAAGCTTTTTTTTCATTCCCCAAACCCCTTGCCTTTTTTGGTTTTCCCCAAGGTTGCACCTCGTTCCCGCAAAAGGGCGCTAGTAGTTCAGGCGCAGCTGGGAATTTTGGGTAGATCGCCAGTTCTGGTAGGGGGTTGGGGGGTTTCCCTTCCCCTTTCCCCGTTAAACCCTTTCCTGTAAAATCCCCTAGATAGCCGTCCTTAGGATCGGGGTTTAATTAGGGGGTCACAGCCCCCCTTAGGATGAAGACGCAGGGGGGCCTGGGGAGACGTTCAGCTCTTTTCTGTTTGACTTTTCCTGCGTATCCGGTGGTGCTGGGACTTCCCGGGTTGATTCCCCCATGACCACTATTCGGGGGCGAGAAAAAACTTTTAAAGGGTGTCTGTTCATGTGGGGGGCCCATGTCGGGGGGGTTTCCATAGGGGCCCCTCGGGGAGAGCCCAAAAAACAAATGCCCCCCCCCTGCATATCCCCCCGAGTATGAGGTTTTGCCCACTGGTTTTTTAGAAAAGACAAGGGCGGCGCAGCTGCCGCCCCCTGGGCCAGGGGGATTGTGCGATAGATCCCATTTTGGGAGCAGCCCTCCCGCGGACCTGTGTATCCCTTGTCTAAAGAGGAGGGGGAAGGCGATGGAAATTTTACATCCCCGAGCCCTCTGAACAGGGATACATAGGGGCCCTCCACTTTCACCCCGCTTCCTCGGTTTTCTTTTTTTGTGAAAAAAAAGATGGGGGTTTGCGCCGTGTTTTGGTTTAAACCGGGGACCTAAATTTAAAATTACGGTAAGTACAGTTATCCACTTCCTCGGGATTGCACTTTTGAGGGAGTCATTACACGGTGCTCATTTCCCTTCACAAAATTGGATCTCAGGAGCGATAAAATTTTTTTTTTTTGGGCCATTAGAGGGGGGCGATGAATGGAAACAGCATTTGCACGACCTCCGGTATTACGAGTATCTCGTCATGCCAAAAGGGGTTAATAAAATGCTCCCTCAGTTTCCAATCCTTTTGATGGATTTCCGGGACATGCGGGGGGGCAGGGAGAGTCGTGTACTAGACGATTTTTTGGGTGTACAGTTCTCCCCGAGCTGGATGTAGCCCGGGTGCCCCGATTTGGGGTTTGGGGATCCCTTTTGGGGCAGGAAATGTCGGCCAAAAAACGGTTTTTTTTGGGATCGGTCTCCTTTTTGGGTTAGGGGTTGTCGCGTCGGGGGGGAAACCCAAAAGGGTTTTGGAGGGGCCAGCGGGGTTTGCGAATTTAACCCCCAAGGGGGTTTGGAAAGGGGGCCCCAAACGTTCTTGGGGCAATTAAACCAAAAAAAACCCCCCAAAAAAAACCCCCCCCCAAAAACTCCCAAAAAACGTTCCCCCTTAAAGGGGGGGTCTGGTGCCCCTTGGGGTTTGGGGGGGCGGAGGCGGAAAGGGGGCTTTTTTTTTTTGGGGAGACTGAAGGAAAACCTGTTTACCTTCGGCGCCGGGGTTGGGCCCGCCCCCAAAACCCCTTACCTTTCCCGGGTGGGGAGGGGGGGAAACGGGGTTCCGGGCCGGGTTTTGGGGTTGGGCCGCCCTTTCTCAAACGTTCGGCAACTCCCTAAGCTCCCCCCCCTTGCTTTTTTTTTTCCCAAAAAAGGAAGCCCCAGCCCGGGGGAGCGGGGAATTTAAAGGAGGGTATGGGACAGGGAGCGGGTTAGCCGGGGTAAAAGGCCCTAAAAAGGTGTGGGAGGTTTGGGGCCCTTTAAAGGGGCTCAAAACCCTTTCCTCTTTTTTGACGGCCCAAACCCGGAAAAACCGGGGAGTACTTTCCGGGCAGCAGGAGCCCGGGAATGCGCCGGGCCCCGCGGGGATATTTTTCTAGCCCGGTTTTGGGTTTTTAAAATCACTTACATCCGGGGCCCGAACGGGAAGGCAAGCCCGGGTCTCGGGTATGACAGGGAGGGGGAAGGTCCGTTGAGCCCATTCCATGTCCCAAAGTCTTGCCCGGGTTTGGCCCCGGGGTAGGGGGGGTCGATGGGGAGATCGAGGGGGGCGTTAGGGCACCGCCCCCCAAGTCCCCCACAGTGCCCAAAGGGGGTTTTCGGACGTACTTTTCCGCTCGAGGTACGCGGCCTCATTTTTTTGGGGCTCTACTCCCCCCCCTCTGGAAAACCCCAGGTAGGGGCCCGGCCCGGTTCACTCCTTGCACTAAGTACGGGGGCCCAAACGTTAGGGGGGGATTGAGGGTTTGTCTCCTCCTGTTGGGTTTGTGTGAAGGGGAAGTGCCCCAGACATTTGCCCAGGGGTAAGCTACAACCCCTCCCCGGCCCCAACGCCCCGGGGTCCCACCTCTGGGTGGACTTTGTTACAGGGGGGGCCTTCCCCCCTCACAGGGGAATACTACCACCTTTGGTTTTTTGTGGGTCGGGCCGAAAAGGGCCCGTCGTTTTCCTTCCCCCTGGGCCGGGGTTCCCCCACCCTTTCCCGACCGCTGAGGCTCTGTTTACCCAGTCTTCCCCATTACGGGGGACCCCAGGAATAGGTCTGATCGAGGCCCCCCGTTCCAAAAAAAAAAATTTCCCGAGTGTGGGAACCTTTTTGGGGGCGGTTTTGGGGGTTTTGGTGAAGGCCTTTCCCCGGGGTTTCAAAACCCGGGGGAGTAAAAGGGCCCGGTTGAAAGGGGCAACCGGATTGGGTAGGTTTTTGAGGTCCTTTTTGCCAGGGGCCGGGGGGAGAAAATTTGGGGGAGATAAAAGTTCCGGGGCCGAATGGCGCAAAACTCTCTCCGCCAAATCCTCCACCCCAAAAACCCCCTTTCCCCGTGAGTGGGTTTGGGTACCGGCCCTTCTGGCACCTTTGGGACGGAAAAAACCAGACGAGGCCCCTGGCGGGGATTGGGGGGTTGGGGGCGCTTGGGGAACAGGGAAAGGTGGGCCCCCGTTTCTCTGCAGCGGGGGCCCTCCATTTGGGATAAAGACGAGCGCCGATTCCACCGCAGTGGGGGCCCGTATCGCCCCTGGAAAATCGAGTCCCGGGGTCTCGACCAGAAAACCCGCCCCCCCGCCGGGCCCCGCCGGGAAACTGGGGGCGGCGGTTTTTGGGGGGCCCTTTAAAATCCTAGGGGGTTGGGAAAGAGGGTGTTTTCAGGTTGGAAAATGCCTATTTATTGCAGGGAAAATTAACCCCTCGGCCCTGGTCTTCCTCAGGCCGGTTTGGGAGCTGGTCCACTCCGGACTATGGATAGAGGAGACTTTCCCCCGCCCCCGGGTTTGGAAAATCCCAGTGGGTCCCCGGGGGACACGGGAGGTCCATCCCCGGGTTCGAAAACGCCGGATGGGGGGGCTCCCCAAAATCTCGTGGAGTGGGGGGGGTACGGCCCGGAGGAGCGGTTTCTGGGGGAGGAGGAAAATATTTGACCCGCCCCTGCTACCGGTTCCTCGGGGGCATCTACGCGCCCTCTCCCCCTTTGTCCTGGTTTGCCCCGAGGGGGGGATCGGCGCACGGCTGGTGCCGCGCGTCAAGGGGGGGGGACGTCCCCGGTTTCGGCCCCAGCCCGGGTCCTCATCCTTGTTCGGGCGGGCCCTTTGGCGGTTCCCCTCGTCCCCGGAGTACTAGCTACCACCGTTTCTTTTTTCATGTTTTTTTGGTTTTTGGCTGTTTGTACCCTGTCCCTTGTTTGTGTTTTTATTTTTTTTCCCATTTAGTATTGTGTTGGGGCAGGGTTTGTGTGATTGTTAGGGCAGCTGTTGTGTTTATGGGTTTTTTTTCTCTCGTGTTTTTTGGATCGAAAAGTCCGCATGCGTGCGCCTTTTTTTGTTTTAAAGACTGTTGATGTGTGTAATTTTTCATGCCTCCCGGTTGGTTGGGGTTTTTCCCTGTTTTTGGGGTTTTTCTATTTTTGGTTTACTAAAGGCTGGTTTGGGAAAACCCTTGTTTTCCCGCGCTGATTCCCCCCAACCCCACCACACTCCCGCGTTCTGACAAAAGTTTAAACCCCCTTACTCATTTAAATGGTTTTGGGTTTTTTTTTAAAGACATTTTTTTTATTTTAGAATAAAAGTGAACAAACAAAACTATGAAAAAAACACATATTTAATCAAAGTAGTAACCAAAGAAGTGTTTAAAAAAATCCAAAAAATAATTTATTTTTGAGATTTTTTCAAATAGCCACCCCTTTCCCTTTGGATGGCAGCTTTGCCCCAAAATTTGGAAATTTTTAAACCCAGCTTCATAAAATTTAGTCCCCCTGGAAGTTTAAAATTAAAGGTGTCCCCTTTTTTAAAATTTAAAATTTGTGGGGGAATTTTTTTCCTTCTTAAGGGTTTTGACCCAATCGGGTTATTTTGAAAACAAGGTGGGGGGGGTATCAAAAGATAGCCCTTTTTTGGTAAAAGCCCAAAGGGTCCTATTATGGCAAGACACTCAAATGGGAAAAAGGGAAAATAGACGAGCAAAAAACCATTCTATGCCGCTTCGGGGAAAGAAACCCCTGAAGCAGGCATGAGAGAAACCAGCTTTTCCCGGATGATATGTATCACGCTCCCGTAGCCGTGTGAGTAAAAACTTTTAAGCAGGTCAACATTCAAAAGGGGCCGCAGGGCAGACGGATTACCAGGACGGGGTACCCCGAGCAGGGGGGCGACCAACTGGAAAATGTCTTCACTGACATTTTCAACATGTCCTGACTGAGCCCTAATCCAAAAGTTTCAAGCAGACCACCCCCCTCCCCTGCCCCAAAGGGCTCTAAGATAAACCGCCTAAATGACTACCGACCCGACACTGACGTTTTGTAGGCCCTGAAGTGCTTTTTAAAAAGGGTTGGGCCCTGGCCCCACATCAACCCTTTATTCCCCGGGAAAACCCTAGGCCCCCCCAATTTTCATACCCCCCCCCAAAAGGTCCACGGGTGAGCAAACTCTATTGAAATCCACACTGCCCTTTCCCACCTGGACAAGAGGAAAAAACCCCACTTTAAATGCTATTCATTTATACAGCTCAGCATTTAAAACCCTAGTTTCCCCCTAAGCTCACAATAAGCTAAGGACCCCGGGGCTAAAAAACCTCCCCCTGCAACTGGGTCCTGGGCTTCCTGACGGGCCGCCCCCAGGGGGGAAAGGGGAGGAAAAAACCCAAATTTCCACACTGATCCTCCCAAAACGGGGGGGCCCCCCCCGGGGTTGGGGCCTCAGTCCCCCCCTGTACCCTCTGTTTAACCCCCGACTGGGGATGGCCCGCACACTCCCAAAACCACATTAAGTTTGCCGGCGAAAACAAAGTGGTAGGGGGTGATCACCGGGGGCAAAGATGATCAGCCTTAGGGGGGACCGAGATCTGGGGCCCTGTGGTGCCAGGACAAAAACCTCTCCCCCAACGTGACCAAAAACAAAGGGGATGATTGTGGACTACAGGAAAAAAAAAAAGGACTGAGCACGCCCCCATTCTCATGAAGGGGCTGTTAAATGGAACAGGTTTTAGAGCTTTAATTTCCCCTTTGGGGTTCCCCCATCACCAAAAAAATTCATGGGCCAAAAAAACCCCCAAAAACAGTCGTGAAAGGGCACGACAAAACCTAAATTTCCCCCCCAGGAGACTAAAAAAATTTTGGGATTTGGGACTCCGATCCTCAAAAAATTCTACAGCCCGCACCATCGAGGAGCATCTGCTTTTTGCATCAAAACCCCCCTGGGATGGCAAATGCTTGGCCTTCCCCACCGCAAGGCCCCTACCCGAGGGTAGTGCGTACCCCAGTACATAAAAAGGGGGAAGCTTTCCCGCCACCAGGGCCTCTATACCATACGGGGGTAGGGAAAGGGCCCCCAAAATTTCCCAAAAACCCCCAGCCCCCTAGTCCATAGACTTTTTTCTTGCTACCCCAAAGGCAAGGGTACCGGAAAAGGGGAAGTTAGGTTTCCCAAAAAACTTCCCCAAAACCCTTTTAACCCCCCAAACCCTAAAATCCTGAACAGCTAATCATGGCTTTCCCCGGGCTATTTGCACTGCCCCCCCCACCCCCATCCCTTTTTAAAGCTGCTGCTACTCTGTTAATTTTTTTTGCATTTTTTCACTTTAACCTACCCACCCGTAAAATTAAACCCCAAAATACCTCAAAAGCCGGTGCCCCCCCGGAAATTGAATCGGAAAGGTACCCCCCCGTATTATAGCCAAACTACTGTCACTTTATTTTTTCTTTGTCTTTTTTTCCCCCAACCCTTTTTTTTTTTGTTTTTTTTTAAATTTTTTCTTTTTTTTTTAAAATAAAAGCACTGTTGGGTTTAAGGGTGTAAATAAGCATTTCACTTGTGTCTGCACCTGTTGTATTTGGCGCATGTGACCAATAAAATTTTTTTTTTTTTGATTTTTAGAAACGAAAGTCCCCCCCTTACTTTAAGAAAATGAAAAGTCCCCGTCAATACGGAACATTTCAAGACCCTTTTAACGTTTCTTCCCTGCCGTCGCAAAAACCATTAAGCGCTAGGGGGAAACTGGGTCTCATTAGGACCGCCAAAGGAATGGAAACCCGAGTTACCTCTGCTGCGAGGATAATTTTATTGAGTTACCAGCCTCAGAAATTGCAGCCCCCAAAGCCCTTTACAAATTAAAATAAAAAACACATCTCAAAAATCCCAAATGTTCAAGGGGGGCGAGTGAAAACCGGGCCCTTTATGGTTTGAATTGGGTGCAAAAAAACCCCTATAAAGGACATCAATAAAAAGAAGAGACCCCGGCTTTGGGGAATAAACCCCAAAACAATGGACATTTCAACCCGGGGGGACAACTTTCCTTTTTGGGCGGAGTCCCAAAAAGGGGATTTTTGGTTCCCCGCCGTGTCCCCCGTGAGAAACGGGGGTGGGTGAACGGTGGGTCTTTCCCCATGGTAGTTCCCACCCTTAAAAACATGGGGGAGGAGGTGTTTTGGGGGTGGGGGGGTCTTTTTCCCGGTGAGCTGTCCCGTG
>JAGTTL010000977.1:0-20695 GCA_036851935.1 Coregonus suidteri
CCGCGCGTCAAGGGGGGGGTTTACTGTCACTTTTTCGGCCGAGCTCCCTCTTCCTTGTTCGGGCAGGCTTCGGGTTCGGTCTCGGAATACTAGCTGCCACCGTTTTTTGTTTCTGTTCGTTTGCTTTGTCTGATTGTTGTAAACTGTTATATTTAGTGTATTAGTGTCTATTAGTTCCGTTTGTTTGCAGGTTTTGTGTTTTATTGTTTTTGGTCTGCGTGGGGGGCTTTTTTTCCCCCTTCGCTCGGTTTGAGTTTTCCTCCACTGCGTTGGAGCTTTTTACGACCGTTAGTGCGCTTTTGCTTTTTCGCCTTCGTGCGTATTTTGCCTTCGGGAAAGTTTTTGTTTTTTTTTTGTTTGGAGATTAACTAAAGTTGTTGGACTACCCTTCGGTTTCTGCGTTTGATTCCACCACCCACCCACACACACGCGTGAAGCCAGGCCCTTATTTCTATCTCTAAAAATATTTCAAAGGGATGGGAAACACTCCCCCCTTTTCCTGGAAGAAAAATTAACATTTAGTTAGCTTCCATTTTGATACCTCTTAATCAGTCCAAACAATTTAAACAAATTAGAATTCTCACTCTCTATTGAATATACTACTCCAATCTCCGATCCGATCCCTCACACTCAGAAAACCTCAAGAACATTCACTCGGACTGCTCCTTCACCGTTGATTCACGAAATAAAAATCCCATAAGATTTTTAAAACCCTAAAGATTTTCCCTAGTAGCACTGCTATCTCTCGACACGCCACATGCTCCATGACTTTGAAAACTCAAATCCCAAAATATGCTAGATCTTGCTTGTGGCGTCCTTTCCTACATACCCTGTGCACCCCTTCTAACCAAATAGTTTACTCATGTGATGATGGTTTCGCACCATGATCTTTCTGTGGACATACCCCTTACCTACACTATTCATAGTCCCTCTCAGATATGCATTTAATGTGGGACCCCCATTCTACACAGTGCATCTCTTCCTACTTAAATTAACTGAATTTGTTTCTGACCTAATATTCTGGACACATGTAGCTCTTTTCCCTGCTTTTTAATTCTACTGGAACTATCATATGTATTAAACTATGTTTTTGCCTGACATTGGGGCGGGTTGAGAGAGCATATTGTGGACTTAACACATGAGTAAGTTGCTCCAGTATTCTACTAATCCTTGGGGTGCCTCTATATTCACCTGAACCTGCAGCACAGGTTCTTCATCAGGCCTGACTAGAGTTACTGCCACTAGCCGACCCTCACCTCTAGGATTCTCTTGGGCATCCCTAGTATCCATGATTTGGTCATCACCATGGGTTCACTGGGCCCTGTGGCGAGCCTGTGTCTGAGACTGCTGTCATTCAGCTAAGCGGGGCCATTTTCCTTGACAATTACCCTGTTAGTGGTTGCCTAGGCCACCACGGCTTGGTGGGACAACTCCTTCTTGTATGTAATGATTGATTGCACCTCCAGCAGACACCTGGTCTATTGGTTCACCATTCTGGTGTGTCTGATGCTGGGGTTGGTACCACACCCCCCCCGACCCCCCATTGATTATTGGGTCCATTTTCATTGTTCTTTGTTTGCCACGGCCAGGGATTTGGTGTGTGTATACACATTCAATACTGGTAAGGCAGGACCTCTTTGGCCTTGCCCTGCTGAGGCGATGGTTGTTTGACCTCCCTGGGATGACAGGTTCCATGATGCCCTCTGCAGGCGCGCGCTCCTGAGTGAGTCTGGGGCTTGTGTTATCTTTTTTTCTTCCTTTCTTGTCAGCTCTTCTAGATGTATCTGTGTCAGTTTTCCTTTGAACGTCTCTAACCTTGCTGCTAGTCAGGTTTCTGTTCGTCCCTTCCTGTATATAACTTTCTTTGTGTGACTTTTGACATTAATCCCAGACCACATCTTCTAGTCTGCTTCTGACTGTTTGCATTGCTTCCATCAATGATGTACTGACCATTAAAGCCGTATTGGTGGAGTGATGCAGAGATGGTGTGTAAGACTTATGAAGGTTCATCCCATCTTAACAGAGGAAACTCTGGAGCGTCTGTCAAAGCTGACCCAGTCGGGTTTCTTGGTCACCTCCCTGGCCAAGGCCCTTTCTCCCCCGAATACTCAGTTTGTCTGGCCGGGCCAGACTCTAGGAAGAGTTTGGATGTGTTCTGTTGGAAATTGTTTAGTGGACTATGAGGTAAAAACTGAGTTTAAATCAGCAAACATATAGTTAACATTCTTTTGGTGGCTAACCTGAATTGGGTCATTTCAACTGTGTGTGTGTGTACAAGAGTAAAGATGGAAATATGACTTAGGGTTTGATTGCTCGCTTTTAATGAAATCCATCGCCTGTCTTATCGTCATATCAGGGACTGACACTAAGCTTGTGGCTTTTGACTCTATCCTCACACAAAGTGATATAAAGCCGCGGCGCCAAGGTTGAACGCGAGCTTAAACCTAAACATGAGTCATTTTGGCAAGATAACGGGAATTGATTGAGTGTAGTACTATTGATTCTGAACTAGAAATGAAAGTCGAATGTAGCGCCAACCATAGACAAAGGGATGTGGGCGGAGCCAATAAAAGAGCGGGAGAAAACTGAGGAGGGGAGGATTTAAAGCTTATGGTGTGTGGAAGACACTATATAAGATGTAGCGAAAGAAGAGTTGGCGAATCCTGCAGGATTGGCCTGGTTTTGTTGACATCAATAATGAAGTCCATTCTTAATCCCACAACAAACACTCTGGAAGGATTTGATTTGGAATAAAGTAATAGTGGTTATTGTTCCACAACATAAGTGGCGAATTCCCCCCCGGCAGGACCTGTTTTATAGAGATTCTTTGAGTGCTTTTGCCATCGGGAGGAGGTTTTGAAGAATCACACAATCCGTGGCACACTGTTTAAACAAAGGTAAAGCAACGTTTCTTACTTAAAAAACTGTGATGTGTTCGATCAAGCTGAAATCTGGAGGGTAGGGTACAGAGGGTTTCTCTCCAGAAGTTAAGGGACCAAATGTAGGTAGAGCGAGCAGAGTTTTTGTTGGATTTGGGATTGGAGAACTAAAGCATGCCAGCAATGTGATTATAGATACGTGTAAATCAAGGACACGCAGGATAGTAGAAAAGGTGTGGTGTCCTGGATAAACAGACATGTCAGGAGTGTGTGGTGTCCTGGATTAACAGGAAATCAGGAGTGTGTGTGTCCCTGGATGTTAAAAGGAAATCAGGAGTGTTGTGTGTCCTGGTTTAAAAGGAAATTCATGAAGGCAGTGTGTGTGCCCTGATTTAAGAGGAAATCAGAATGTGGTTGTGTGTGCATTTTCTCGGAGGGGTATGGACAAATCCTGTTGGAGGAACAGGTTCACGTGTAATGAGGGGTCCTAGGGGAATTAAATTGATGGTTACGCTGGGACTAGATTTAGGGTAAACTAACTTGTGGCAATAACGATTCATTCAGAATACGAGTGGTTTGCGTTAATATTAATATATAAAGTATGATGTACGTTATGTGCGGGTAATTGATTAATAGAGAGTGGATAAAAAGTGGAATAATATTAAGTGCTGGCTTGCGTGCCCAAACACGTAGACGTACGTGGGGGGTGGGGAGACAGTACATAGATCATGTGAATTTAGAAACAAAATTAAGCATTATAATAAACTAAGTCTATTATTTCAGAAGCAGAGGTGTATAGAAGGCCAGACAGAAAGCCACTTCCTCTGTAAAAGGCACATGACTGCCAGCTTGGAGTTTTGCCAAAAGGCACCAAAAAGGACTCCCAGACCATGAGAAACAAGATTCTCTGGTCTGAGGAAAACCAATGTTTAACTCTTTGGCCTGATGGCCAAGCGTCACAGTTCTGTAGGGAAACCTGGCACCCATCCCTACGGCTGAAAGCATGGGTGGTGGCAACATCCATGCTGTCTGGGATGTTTTTCAGCGGCAGGGCTGGGAGACTAGTCATGATCATATAAGAGATGGTATCTCTATGGCTCTGGGGCATACATGCCTCCAGCATGTTCAGGTCAACATTATTCTATAGTAATTCTATTCTGTCCTATCTTTTTCGTAACATAAAGAGAGTTCCACAAGAGGAATAGTTTCACTTTCAGGGAGAAAGAGCGTCATAGACAACCAAACACACTTTATTTTGCAATGCTAAAATGTAATTTTTTATTACATTTGCAGTCTGTGCACATTTCACAATCTACAACATTTTTCCTGAACAAAAGCCAATTTTAGCGATTTAATCACCATCTATAACATAACTGGAAAGACTTAGGCCTAGATTCAATCCCAGACTTTGGAAGATCTGCGCTTTAGCAGGCAACAATTTAAAGTTTAAAGGCAAGGTTCTCACATTAGCAGAGACTGCATTCACGGTTAAGGCTGGCATATGTCTTTTCAATTTCAACTCCCACTATAACACCAGTACTTAAGCAGTACAGATTACATCTAAGCCCTTAAGGATCTCTGTAGATCTAGTGGATCCTCTAATGGATATCTTACGCAGACTGGGCTAGACCGGACACTGTTGTTCTGCCTGTCAAAGATGGCATAGTATTGCCTGAATGAAGACATCTCCTCCAAGGAATCAGAGCTGCTGAGTTCCCACCATTTCCAAAACCAGTCATATGCAGACAGTTGGAGTTCTACACAGAGATAGAGCGAGGAAGAGGAGGAAAAATCAGGCATACGAGGGCCGTTGGCTCCTAGGAATCTGAAAAGAAAAGGTCCAAGTCCTCAGATGTAACAGGTGCTCTGATGAAGGAGCTTGTCCGAACAAACATCAGCATTTACAGATCAGATAGGTGCAGATAGGGTTGTTATGTATCAACATGTCTTTTAGTAGACTTACCTGGGAGCGTCATAGGTTGTACATGGTATCAACTTGTATTTTAGTAGACTACCTGGTGAGAGGTAATAGGTTATATGTAACAACATGTCCTTTCTAGTAGACTACCTGGGAGGATGTAGGCGGAGGCAGAGATGGTGAAGGCGTTTCCGTTGAGGGTGAAGGTCAACTCGGGCATGTTGGGATGTTTGTAGCAGTTCACGGTGACCCTAGAGAGGAATAACAGGTTTATGGTTTATGCTGTGGTTGATCAAAGGAGAGGCAGTGGATTGAGGGAAAAAACAAAACAAGCGAACAGATGTATTACCTATTTCACACAACCATAACGCTCACAAACACAAATGTGCTGGTTCAGAGATTTTGCTCTTCCACTTGCTGGGCTTGGTTTCCGCTACAGTAGTGGTGAAAAGCCTATAGTTGAGACATGTAGGTACCAGTCCAAGGGGTGTGTGTGACTCACATCTCCATACTGGGCAGTGGTGGCTCAGACCCAGGCTGTTTTATGTTGTTTGTGATGTCACTGGTTGGCCCGACGAATCTGGGAGGTACCACATCTATATCTATGAGAGCCTGACAGCCACCATTGCAAAGCCACTGTTGTTGCCGTTGATGCTAACACTGGAATGACAAATATTAAGCTGAGGTTACATGTTTTCTTCCTAAAATTTGGTTTGATGTATTATTCTTGCTGTTGGCTTTTTGTTTGTTAGCAAATAAACAGAAGCTTGCTAAGGTGCACAGCAAGAGTTTTTGTCATAGGCTTCAGACTGGAAGTAGGCATGTTTTCAGTTGTATGTACTGGTCCAATGTGGGTGTTTTCTCTGGTACTGGGCAATGAAGGGATGATACATGAATATTGGTATGGAATACGGACCGGATATGGTCTCTGTGTGGACTAGTGTTACCAACCTGTCCCTGTTTATCTGCACAGTCAGGTCTCGGAGGACAGGGGGATCCAGGTGTGATCTGGCCTGTGTAGTAGTTAGACTCGATGTGCCCGAATGGACAACCACACTACCCCTATGCTTGAGTTTAATATTGGAGTAGGAGAAAAAGGTCAACAAGGTTGGTTTAATCATCCAACGCCCATTTTGAAATGGAAGTCACCTCTCCTTCAAGACCAATTAAAAGCGTTGTACTAATTGTATTTAATATCATTACACTTGGTACATTCTTCTTTATGAAGATCACAACTAAAGAGAAACATGCCACCTCCCATACAGGTTGTATTTGTACAGTTACGATGGTTACCGCCTCTAGGTGAGACAGAGAAGAGGTTCTGGGACACACAGGCCCTGGTCAATCATGTTGTCAAAGACGGCGTGTGGCCCCAGATGGCTTGCCAGGTTGGGGAAAGCCAGGCCGCAGGATACCCGTCGGCAACCATGTTGGCCCCATGGAAGGGAGCCTCGGTCTGAACTGGCACCAAAGATCTGCTGAGTCACAGAGATACGTCCCACCTGGAAACACAGAAACAGCAGGCATCAGTCAATGGGCAACCATAGAAATAGGGTGGGTGCTGAGTGGAATAGAATTGGTGATGTGTGGAACGGAAGGCCACTTTGTAGTGTACCCAAAATAGTAATTATCTTTTCTTGCTGAATTCTACTTTGGAGTCCAGTTACTAATATGCATGGGTAATTGGTTTTTTTAGCCTAGTGACGTTATACATACCAATGGGACCTACTAGGGGAGGCCGGTGTGGCCCTGAGTGGAATATTATTGCTGGAGTTGTATTGTATGTAATGTACAGTATGTTGTATTTGAAAGTGTCAATAAAAAATGTATCACAAATAATGGTGTAGACTAGCTACATTTACATTACTGAAACAGGTCGTTATGCTAGCTGATCCAGTCATGCTGCCAGTTCCGTACTGAATGGAAACAGAAGTGGTTGGCCCACGAGAAGGTGCTAGACGGTGCATGGTTGAATTCGGCATGGTTCCTCTATTCAAAACATGAACATCTTCATTAAAAGTACCACACCATGCCATTGGGAAAACTGAACATTCATTTCTCGTTTTGGTATTGAGCTATTTCCACATCATCCACGCTCTAAATGGGAACAATACAAAAATACATTCCTCCTATTTCGAGTGTTTCATTATGTGAGATCGAACCCCTTTATGCTGGTAAATCTCAGGGTGCTCCCCTCAGCCCCTAACCTCACCCACAACCAGGTCTCCCCATTCTCTGGCTAGTTACTCAATATTGACACAGTTTTTTGAAACTCTGTCCCCACAAGAGAATACTCAGAAACAATTTGAAATATAGCTATTCTCCAACGTCAACGGGTGACAGTATTGTTCAGGAACCCCATACAATATACTCACGGCAGGGCTGGGCTGGAGAAGTTAGACAGATGGGAACCACAGGTTGGAGGAGCCAGTTGTCAAAGATGACGGTGAAGGACCTGAGGAGGGGTTCCAATGGAGATCACACCATAGTAGGACCAACTGCCGAGAGACGTTGGAAACCAGAGATGTAATGTAAGTCAGGGTCACAAACTATTGTGAACATTTCAGAGTACTATGGAAGAACACAGGCATTGGTCTAACTATGTAGCTAGTAGTTACATTTGAAGAAGCATGGCTATATGCTCCACACTAGAGCTCATAATTAATGGGATCATGCCAGTGAACATGTAATTTAAGCAAGACCATGAACACAAACTGTAGAGTCATGGGTTCAAATTATGTAGTCACACTACCCACCTCCAACATGTAAATGACATTTTGAAACAATAATCATTAGTCCTATAGACTAGCCTGGTCCCAGGTATGTTTGTGATTGTATTTACAGTGGCATTTGGATGGTGCCAGGTTTCCTCCAGAACGTGACGTTGAGCATTTCAGGCCAAAGAGTCCCAGTCTCTGGTTTCATCAAGACCAGAGAATCTTGTTTCTCATGGTCTGATAGTCTTTAGATTGCCATTTTGGCAAACTCCAAGCAGGCTGTCATGTTCCTTTTACCTGAGGAGTGGTCTTCTGTCGGCCACTCTACCCCTAAAGGCCTGATTTGGCTCTGTCAGAGTGACCATCGGGTTTTGGGTCACCTCCCTGAACAAGGCCTTCTCACCCAATTGCTCAGTTTGGCCTGCGCGGCCAGCTCTAGGACAGAGTGTTGGTGTTTCCAACCGTCTTCCATTTAAGAATGATGGAGCGCCACCTGTGTTCATGGGGACCTTCAATGCTGGCAGAAATGTTTTGGTACCGTTCCCAGATCTGTGGCCTCGACACAATTACTGGTTTCGGAGCTCTACGGATAATTCCTTTGAACTACACGGCTTGGTTATTGCTCTGACATGTGCACTGTCAACTGTGGGCTAGTATATGGACAGATGTTGCTACCTTTCCAATCCAATTAAAATTTAACCACAGGTGGACTCAAATAATGTTGATAGAAATATCTCAAGGATGATCAATGGAAACAGGATGCACCTGAGCTCAATTTCGAGTGTCATAGCAAAGGTCTGAATACTTAATCAATATATAAGAGGATTAGTAGAAAAAACATATAGATATAATATATCATTTGCAAAAATAAAATGAAAACTTTTTCGCTTTGTCATTAGAGGGGACAATTTTTATTTAATCATTTTTAGGAATAAGGCTTGTAACTTCATACAATTGTGGAAAAAGTCAAGGGGTCTGAAATACTCTCCGTGCCGAAATGCACTGTAGAAAACGCCCTTGGTCATTGGACTATACAGACAAAAACAGATCCTGGGATCAGTCCAACCAGGCCTAATACAGTATATCACCATACTGGTTCTGTCTCTGCCTTACATCTAGCATCGTTGGTCATATGCCTCATCACCGGTCTGGTAGAAACTTGGGCCATAGGGTTGTAGGGGAACTTCAGCCTGGTCTCCTTCCCATATACCCTTCTCCATCAGGTCCTCTCTGGCAAGTCTTCCCCTTGATCAGAGAGATCTACAAACACACAAATCACAATTCACCTTTCTTACATGTACCAGAATATGAAATGGTGAAATGGTGCTGGACAACAATAACAGAAATATGCAGTCAGAAAATAAAAATAAAAAAAAGACGAGTAGAAACAGGACTGGGTACGGACTTGGTATTACACTCGGAGATGAACCTACGAGGGCACCCAGGACGACAAGCCCACTTCATCATGGGTGCTTCTTTGTTCTTCTTGGACTAAGTGAGTGAAGTTAGAGTAGGAGAACCCAATGCCTATAGATACAGTTATACTGTACACCAGGACCCAATCCACAGCCATATGAACCATGTCATGCCATGCCGCTCCTTGAACACACAATATCACGCAATCGGAGTGTTCCCAAAATGGCACCCTTATCCCCAATATAGTGCACTACTTTTTGAACATGGGCCCAATATGCCTCTAGTCAAAAGTAGTGCCACTACATAGGCAATTAATAGTGCCATTTGGAAACACTCGTTGATAACACAAATATAAAACGCCTATTGTAGCAAAAGTGAATAATGATTTTGGGGAACAATGGCTAATGAGCAGTGTGTCATTATCTAACCTGGGGAAACAAAAATTTATAGCTGGGATTACTAGTCCTGTGCCACGGTGGTAGCATCAGTTCAGCTAAACCTATGGTTATGTCAAAGTGGGGTTGTCGGGGGGGAGGGGGAAATTTTTTGAGTTTTAAGCTCATGATACTGCATTTCTACACAATGACAAACTCTAAAAATGATATTTAGAGAAAACAACAACAAAAAAATTATTAATGACCCCCCAGCATAAATTAGCCACCGCAACATCTGGTTTACAGGTCTGTGGAACGGCATTTTACCCGAGTGGACAAAAACATTAGGAACACCATACCTAATATAGATTTGCCCCCTCCCCAGTCGGGCATGCAAGGTTCAAGTTTGTGGAAGCTCTTTTTTCACCATAAAATGGCATCTTCTATATATTAAAGGATTGCATGCAATCTATAATCGCATTTGCACAGACTTATGTAAGAATAAGGCTTCCACTACTAATGTGATAAGTAGATTGAAAGGTCCATAATTTTAGGCTACATTATAACTCAATCACTGTTAGCGAACAAAAGCATGCCTGAGCGCGTTTAGTGAACAGAGGTGGCCATAATCAGAGATGTTTCTTCTTCCTTTTCTTTGGTACAGGGAAAAGGTGAGCCTTTTATAAACACGTGTGTGATTAGTCAAATTTCAAATGATGAAAAATGCCCTTCCTCAGTTGGGTTAGCCCCCCTCTAGGGCCACAATTTGAAGAGTTTTCTCTCCAGGAGTAATGCCAAAGCATTAATCGCTGGTATATGAGGTTACACCAGGGCTTGAGACCGAATGTTAAAAGTGTTTTACAAAAGTCACAAAGCTGTTTAGAAATGTATATCCGTTAATGATCACCCTGTCCATATGCTCTATATTTAAGTTTTGTTCCAAGAGACCACTTTTTTTTGGACAAGCTATGATCTTCAAAACGGTATGCTTATATAACTTCTGATTTTTCCAGGGATACAAGACATCCTGAAATATATGTAGATATCTTTGTGTAGTACGAATTACAGGTTAGAGCATGGGGCCAGTAACGAAAGCCCGACAAGGAGAAAAATCTGTCTGTTACACCATAATTTGCTCCAGGCGGCCCGTACTACTAATGGCTGCCCTACTACAACAACATATTTTTTCACTGCACCTATCGTGCTAAGTAATGCTGAAATGTAAGAATGGCTCACTACCCCACTCTCCCCTAGTATCTCCATGAATGGCATTGCATTATCCTTTGCTGTACCTTTTTCTGGGGGGGCATTACCCTAATTTTGCTCCAGGGGCACCGTACTACTATGGCTGACCCTCCTAAAACAACAATATTTCACTGCACCTACTCTGGGACTAAGTAATGCTGAATGTAAGAATAGGCTCAACATACCCCACCCCACTCTTCCCCCTATTACTCCATGAATGCTTTTGCATTATCCTTTGCTGTAGCCTTTTCATAATTCATCAACATGTCTGTGTTCCATTTGGAAAGTAGCAGGTAGCTTGCCCAATTGCAAAGTTAGTTTGATTATCAGCGTTCACAAACAACACAGACAATAATATGAATGTGGACAAACGGTTAAATGTCCCCAGACGATACATAACAAATATTGACTGAACCAACGTCAACAAAAGTTTATCTAACACCATTAATGAACAATTGGTCTGTTAATCAGGCTTGTTGGTTATCAGGTACATTAACCAAAATGGTCTGAAGGTGTCTGTGTAGAGGTATGAGCGACATAAACAGTGACACACTTAATAAATATAATACACATTTAAATAATTACTTAAATCGATGTGTCCATTCATTAATTAAAAACTCGAATTAAATACATAAATGTGTCAAATACATGTATCATTAATTTAATGTCAAAACACCGATTTCATGTTTTATGTAAAATAGCATATATAATTATTTCACTATTTACGATTTACATTTCTGGTTCCTGCGTTTGGAGTGATTCATGAATTACTTTAAAACTGTCAAACTGACCCCCATCAAAAGTTGGTAGGCGGAACCTAACGCCTGATTGGTTACCTCTTCGCATAAGACAAAGACAAATCAATCCCGGGATAATGGATTGATGCAGAGCTACTGGAACACATTACATTACACTGGGTGGCGCTATTCACCTCTACGTTGGTTTAGTTAACACGGTTAAACAGTACTTTCAGTTGCAACGGCTCACAAATCAAGTAAGACTCGGTCCTGCTAGCCCCAATGTTGAGACGACTCTGGTGTGAAGGTGCAGGACAAAATGGTCTAAAAAGTTGCCCGGAGCTGACTGAGAGAACGCAGCCGAATTTTGATTGAGGAAGCTCTGAGCAGAAGTCCAACGGGGCTTCCCCGCCGGCACCGGTGACTCCGGGCAGCTCAGTCCACCAGCAGATACCGGGCCGCTCAATCAAGTTAAACCTGTCCAAGGTAAGCTAAGTAACTTTCATGTTTTTAGACAGAGTGTGCTACTATTTAATGATTCGCGGACACACCGTGTAGGTTAATTTAGATCGACTCGAACATGTATTTGCATGCGGTATTATGATGCTTTCGTGCGTTGACCCGTATTATTGTTAATGGGGGGGGGAAGCATAAACTCTAGCAGTTCGCTTATTCGGCTAAAATGTGGTAAGCTGGCTTGAGCATCCCAAGATAGAAGTAGAGGCTGTTTTAGCTGAATGTTGACCATATGAGCTGTTACGTTTTTTCTGTGTTTCAGGGAGGTAGCAAGGCATTCTTTGCCGCCATATAACAGTGGAGCCAGAATGAATATGGACGAGACGACCAGACACAAGTCCAAGATGTAGCCCGAAGAAGCTACACACACCAACTGTCTGTTGTTGTTTGCTGACCACATAATTACGGATAAAAACTCCAAGCGTTACTGTTTCAAAAGCTGAACTCTTACTTTTCAGGACTTGGAGAGCAATAAAGTAAAACCTTTTCAGGTTCTCAGTTGCAAAACTAAGCATTTACCAAAAAAGTAAAAAAAAGTTTGTACTGTCTGTGGCTTGTTGAAATTAGTTGCATTTCTTTTTATAGTGACTCAAACTTAATTGGTGTTCATAGTGTCCAATAATAGTTATCACAGGCTTATTTGCTTAATTTAAGGTGATGTGAGTTATGATATTTTGTTTTGTGTTTTCGACAGGGAATGAACCACGATCCCATGGTTCTAACCATAAAACTGATGGAAAGTGTTTTCCGAAGCTCCAACAAGGGGGAGCTTTGAATTTCTAAAACTTGTAGGATCTGACTCGCAAAAGTCGAAATCTGGCGTTGCTTCAGGTGGTCCCAGCACTGGATACACCTTTTGCCTATCTGAAAAGAATTCCATCGACGCTGATTGGGAACAGGCTACAATGCAACATACGTCCACTTCACAGGAATCTACCCTGAGATTGTGTACATACATTTAAAGCGGACTTAGTTTAATACCTAATCAAAACAAAGATTAATGGTGACTTTTAATCATTAATTAAAAGACCATTTGTTGTTGGGAGTTTGTTAGGGAGAGCTCACGTCGCCTCTGGTCCAGTAATTCCCCTGCATCACTTGTCAGAAGGAAGTTCCCTTTTGCATTAAGATGAAAGCTGCACAGATTGAGCTGCCAATGAGTATGTACTTCTTTAAAGCGAATGCAAGTGGTGAGCATACTTTATTTTCTTTGGGAATATGTGGGGGGGAGGAGAGGTCTCTCGTATTGTTGTGCCACACAAAATAAGCGATTATGACCATCATTTCAATTGTGTTAACTTCACGGACACCCATGCAGGAATCAGAAAGAGAACCAAGAGGAGGCCAAAGTGAGAAAATGATAGTAATGAAGACAGCCCTAGTCAGTGACAGTGTTCCGTCGTCCCTTTCCCCACCCTCAGTGAGGCCTGAAACAGCAGCTGAGAGTGCAGTAGTACCGGCAGTGATTGTCAACGAGGAGTTTGGAAATCGCAAGAACAAGGACCAGTGGTTTGGTGTCATCACAATAAGTGTTGCTATAAGAATTGTTGTTGTTAACTGAAAAGTTAATAGAAAGATAACACCTGCTAGGAATATAATTAGATAAGCTAAATACAGGTACAGCCCAATTAAATAACATGCACTGGGTTTGTCTGAGTTTCTAATATTTAGGTTGTAGTTGTTTAGTAAGTGGCTGTTTTTATAGTCAAACTCACAGCGTTGGGACAGGTTCTGAAGATGTTGGGTCTCACGTTTTGTCAGTGAGATGAACAGGAATTTCCCCTCCTGTTCTGTTAGAGTGAGAGGATATCTGGATATGCAGGTAAAGATGCACAACTCACAATATGTCTCTCTGTAATAGATAACTTTATTGTTGTTGTTTGTTTGTAAGAATGGAAGCTGATGTAAAGAACCCACTCAAGCTGCCAAAGTTTTCCAAAGAGAAGTCTGCTAAAGGGCAACATGCAACTTGGGAAAACACTTCGAGAATGAAGATGGATGTAAGGGACTCTGAACGAGGGACAGGGAAACGGGTAGCTTCTCTTATTCTAATAAACAGCAGCAAGACATATGGGCATGGTCCCACGTCATTGTAACTCTGGTTTGGTAAGTGAATATAACATTTATAAATATAAATACACATCAGTACAGTTTATACAACTCAAGGTCAGCTTATATTGTAATTGTTAAACTGGGAGGATTTTGACTGAACAAATGATATAATTGATAAAAAATGTTATATGTATTATATGTGAATGATATGTGCACAATATACTCTTGTTATCTGGAATAATCACTTATTAAAGGATGCCTATTCCTAGCATTACAGCCAATAGACGGTTTTTCTTCCTTCTATTATTGTTAAATGTTTACCAAATCCAGTTTACCTGTATTAGGCCGCCACTTTTTTTTCCGAGTGTTTATTATCAGTATTTTATTTCAGGTGATGTTATCTTACTATCGGAGATGGAGTGCATGCGTACTTTATGACAACAAGCATATCCACACTCCAGTTTGGATTCAGTCTAGAATCTTGGTAAGTATCTTACTAATTTTTTGAAGGTTAATCCATCTATAAATTTGCAGAAATGTCTGTCTGTAGCGCATGTCTCTCAGTTAGGTCTGATGGATTTCAAACTTGACAGGTGTCTGGCCTCTGGTCACGAGTAAGTGCAGTGACCAGTTTGACGACGTTTAGGCGAAAACGCACAAAGATAGCGTTACCATATATAGGTAAAAGAAGCACACATTGGCTTTTTGCCGCTCTTGGGGACACACGGCTTGGACCATTTCTCACACTGCATGCACACGCTGACTGGAGCACCTGTTTTGTGTCGTGACTCAATCTAACACCCGCCTCTCTCTCTGGCGCGCGCAGCACACACAACTCACACGCGTATCACGTAGACGTTCTGGTGGTTGATGCACGCGGATAGTTGCTGTTTAGCGGTTTGACGGCGGGCAATGTTTTTGTGTCAGGTAAGTTCTTGTAGTAGGGTTATACAGAGGGAATGAATTTTGAAGTTGGTTTGGGGTCCTTCTGTAAGTCAATTTTGGAGTAGGCTACAATTTTGACTTATTGAAGTGAATTCTACAAGCAGCAATACCACAGGCAAAGTAATCGCCACTAGTATGATGTAATCTATCTATCTATTATCATAGCTAATCTATCTATCTATCTCATCATAACAATTGTATCTTAATGTATTTAAGAGGTTAATTGTTTGTGACTTTATTCCCTGCTCTCTTGGTACTTTAACCCAGGAGGAATGGGCAAACAGACACATGCTATTTGAGGGTGAACATGACCATCTTGTTCCAGCAGCATCAGAGGCACTTATTGAACGCAACCTCTTTTCCGGGTTGCAGGGAAGATGTTGGGCCACACTTTCTGCATGATGGTCACCCATGTCACGGGACTAAGTCCCTGCTGTAAATTCACTGTACTGTTCAATGGGGACCCTTGGAAATGGATACCGTTTGGTTACAGAAGACTGCCCTGACAAATCTGCACATTCCAGGAGCCAATCATAGACCTGGATAATGAAAAAATCAAACTCAACAAGACGAACTTTAGAACATGTAAAAAACAACCCTACTTTATTTATGCTTTGGGGCAGATCTAATAACTGGTATGGATACATTATTCATAGCTTTGAACATGAAATCAATCTTACACCGGAACAGAAGGACACAGTTTCAGATCTTTCCATGTCTTGGGAGTCTTCCGGTGCCATTCACCAAAAACAATTCGAGAGATGGGCGACCATAACAAACTTCTACTCCATGCAGTGATTTCCTGACTGGTTAAGTGACAGAATTCATCTGCTAGTATTTGTTGAAAATTATAGAATGTGTTTGTGAACCCATAGAGCTTGGTTATAGTGTATAAAACACGAGAGTTTAAGTACTAGAGTTTTAAATGGCATTTTTTATAAAGACACTTTATTGTGATTTATTAACATTTTTCATACTGTGGCCAACTTTGTCAAATTAGGGTTAAGGATTTTGGGGCTGTAATATGGGTTCGTTCTGTCTCCCTCTTAGGTCGTGAGGAGGACCATGCGCCAAATTAAACAGTTGAGGAAAGGGACTGAATAGATGTGATGGTATGGAACACTGCTGACATCTAGGGCCGGATGTGGTACCACTTCTTTTCCCTCCCCAAAATGGCTGAAATGCAGAGTTCACGACACCCAGGTAAGTCAGTACTATAGTTATAATTGGGACTTAACTTGATGAATTTACGTGTATTTTCCAATGACTGAGATGGATATTTTTCAATTTTCTAAGATTTTGATCTGCATAGTCCTGTCGCACAAAATAAGTTCTCCCTTTTTTTAACATTAACAATTTTTGTTTTCTTTAAGATGCTCCTAGAAAAAAATCCACATGGCAGTTTGAAGGACCAGTGATGAATGAAGACTTTGACTTAGACACCACCTGCCAGCATCACTGGCTTTCTATGATGTTCATTGAAACAAGGTATAAACCTTATTTCTCTCTCTTACAAATGCTTCTATGTCTCATGAATAGATATGATCAATTACAGTTCGAACTAAAAAATCCCTGTAATCCATTTTATGACTTTTAGCTTCATCAGGTACCCTGGCCCAGCTGCTGACATTCCTGGTTGGCTGTGAGATGCTTCACTCCTGAACTGAGAGTGGAGATTTCTGGGGGAACCCTTCCTACGGTCCTTCCACATGCTTTGAAACCCTAAAGCTGCCCAGCTCATTTTCAAACCTCTACATGTAAACTTTGAGAAAGCACTTGTCCGACTGCTATAAAAAAGTACTGGATTTGGGCTTGTTTTAAGTTTTTTCAGTCAGACGTCAATTAGGGCTGGGCAATATTTTTAATATTATATCTCGCGTGATATAAAGACTAGATATCGTCCTTAAGGTGCTTTTCCATTACCAGTACCTACTTGACTCGCCTCGACTCGCTGTGCGTTCCGTTTACCATTCGCAGATTTTAGGACGAGGCGAAGTAGCAAGTAGGTACCATGTAATGGGAAAAGCACCATTAGATTTTGAAGAAGTGTAATATCGTTTACATGTAAGTTTTAGTCTTTTCCCTGTTTTCAAAGGCGGCATTACAGTTAAAGTGATGTCATTTTCTGAAACTAGTACCAGACTGTTCTAGCTGTTCTATTATTTGCCTTTTATCCACTTAGTCCTTATATCCAAATATGATAGTTTATTTATCCGAAAGCCTAAATGGGAAAGCTAATTTTGTGAATGCACCAATTGTCAACCTTACAATATCGTTGCAATATCGACATCAATGTGTTTTAGCGTTCAAAAATGTGATCATTTGATTTTCTCCATATTTGCCCAGCCCTAAGGTCAATGCATACAAAGTTCCAGATGTGAATTGACACAAGTTCAGTGTCCTTTGAAAACATTAACACAACTGTGCAGTAGTTGACTGATTTTTTTCTTTCCCTTTACTAAAATCAAAACTGTTCCTGACACCTTTCAGTGCTAACAGTACAGCATTCATGTTAGTGCATTCTGTGGACCATAATGATACAGGAAGCGTCAAAGAGAAACAGCTTTTTTTTTTTTTTTTTCTTTCTTTTTAAAAGGAAAGTCATACTTTCAGTTTTTTCCTTGTGTGTTCTTAACCCAAAACAAAGAAAAAACATGGGTTGTGACAGCCAGTCTAAAGATTCTTGATAAACACTTCCCACAGTCTCTACACAGAGTCTAAGTGCATCAGTACAAAGAAACTCCTGGAGCATGGCAAAATTGCAACCTCTTCATCTTGAGAGCTCACGGGCCAGCTGAACCCTCGGGGACCTGACACAGTGCCCTCGATGAAGCAAAGTGAGGTCCGTCCAATCGAAATTTTCCCATATTCTTCAGGAACCTGAATGGTGACAAGCAGAATCCAGTCTTGTACTTAAAACTAGGTTTGACATGTCCTTACACAAGATTGTTTATTTTTGGTCCCCAAGGCAGTGAGAAATGAAATGTTACTTATTCAAGTTTTTTTTAAAATTAATACAGCTTTGCATAGTATGCACTGTATAAAAATACAGCTCGACAGGTTGAATGTCTTTCCATCAGCGGGCTTGCTTTCACCTTTCACAGGGGCAGAGCTCCAAATTGAAAAATGACATTTAAAATAATGCCCCATATTAGTATCTATCTCACTTGGAACATTGCACACCTCTTGCATTCAGGTGAACACTGCCATTAGCTTTGTAGCCGGTGTTTGGGATTGACTACTCTGTGAATTTCTACTTACAATACGGTCTAACTCCTCATCATTCACAGCTGAATAGAGATCTGTCTTTTCTGTAACAAACAAGAAAAAACACAAAATCAAGTAATGTTACCTGTAAACGTCATATTCTTTCCGAGTGTATGAGAGCAGCAATTCCATAAACAGAAAACTCCAATGAATTAGTGTAAATACCGTAAACTGCTATTGTTTGCATGCGCCTCCTGATGGTCCTCTTTTGGACACACCGAAACAACGCTGCAAATTTGAAACTGCGGGAACTCCACAAAGAAGTTTAATGACTATATTAGGGGATTTAATTATTCTTCTAAAACTGATAGGATGACTAACTTAGAAAGAATGCATTATTGACTGGGCTAATGTAGGCTGTGAAACCTGGGAACGGCTTTGATTGATGTGAAAGAGAAGATAAGGATTGCTGTCTTCAAATACAAGACTAGAATGGTTCCTTGTGGATCGTATGAGTCTTCCTTTGACATGGGAATGATGTATAAGGGAGCTGGCTCTTCTCAACTATGACAGGTTGTTATATGATAATCTTGTGTCTGGCCTGGAGTGGTGTAAACAAAGGGCCCCGCCAAAAGAGATGCTGGACTAACCCCTGTCATCAACGGATTGGCTGGGAGAGTTTTAAACTGCTCAAGTACTTGACCTCTAATTGGACAGCAGAGAAGTGGGAAACTTCCCTCTGTCAGAGTATTGGGTATTGGTTTCTAGAGCAATGTGTTAGCTGTCTGGAATTGTCCTCGCGAGGCATATTCAGCGAACCCGTATATACGAAACATCATTATTTACCATTGAAGGTTTTTGCATTTCATTAAAATAACTCAAGTATAACCTAGAAGGTCGTGTTGACCTCTTTTTGTTCATAATGCCAGGATTTGAATTGACGGCGACTTTGACAAGTGGTGATAACTCCCGACGTGATAGAGTAGAAGGGACTTCGCTGGATACTTTCCGGCCCATTGGTAATCTCTATTCATTGGACTGTGGTTTCACAAAAAGTTCCGGACAAAATTAAAGGTAAGCCCCAGAAATACCTGTTGTTAACATAACCAAAGATCTGCACATTTGCTTTATCCAAATTAATTTTGTGAAAACACCTGTCTGATGAAAGTGAACTAAATTTGAAAATTATGAGTAGAAGCCAATTTGTGACATCCACCCTTTTGGTAGATTTGATGTTTAAAAATTGGTAGGGAGAGTATTGTTTCCCGCACTACCAGAAGAGGTAAAAATTTCGGAAATTACTAATTCTCCAGGCTAGGATCACCGGGGTGAAACTGATAACAGGGAATTTTTGGCTAAGGGTTTTGGCTCTGACACATATCCAAAGAGTATGGCTAGGATAGAAAAACGAAAAAATTTTAGTTGAGTTTGTTTTCTTGCACATATCCAAAGAGATAGGGGCTATTTTCGGGGAAAAATACTAAAGCCCCCAGGCGGGATCCCCAGGGGTGAAACTGGAGTACGGGGAATTTTTTGGCAAAGGGCCCCCAAAAAAAAGGGGAAAAAGGGGGCCAAAAATTTTAGTTGAGTATTGTTTCTTACACATTCCAGAAAGATATGGCTGGGTTTTCGAGAAAATACTAAAGTCCCCGGGGGACACCAGGGTAAAAACGGAGATAAGGGAATTATTGTAAGGGGGCCCCAAAAGGAAAGGGGGGGCCCAAAATTTTATTTAGTTTTTTTCCTGACACAACCCAGAAGGAAAAGCGTTCGGGAAAAACACTGGGTGTTGTTGTATGCATGAGTGCGCGAAAGATCCAGACGAAAAAAAATAGTGTGGGGGTTTTTAAAAAAAATAAACTGTATATTAAGACCTGTGGGTGCCAAACTATAATTTTGGGGAAAACTTTGGGTTTGTGTTGTTAAAACCATATACCCCCTTAAAAACAATTGGGGAAAAAAAGTAAAGTGATTAATTGTGTGACGTTTAAAAAGTTTGAATGTATTTTGAAATATAAAGTTTGGTGTTTGAAAAGCTAATCTGCTTTTGAAAAAGTTTTGGGCAAAAAATTCGGTTTATATTTGTTTGATTTTGTGTTTTACGAAAAAATAATTTGGTTTTAGGTGCTTGGTTTGGCTATTTGGTTTATTATTTGATCTAAACGTTTGATGTTTGAAACCGGGGAAAATACTGGTTAACATTTAAGCGAAATAATTCGGTTTTTACGTTTAAATATAAACCTGCCCCAACTTTAAAAAATTAGGGGGGAGAATCACCGAAATTGACCCGAGGTATTAAATTCCCGGGGGTGCCAGTTATCCTGTGAAATTTTACACTTAAAACGTTCCCTATAAATGGTTTTTTGTAAAGGGACAATTAAGCTGAGATTAAGCCCTTGATTGATTGTCAAAAAATCCTTGATAGGGTCCAGTTGTTCTGTGCTTCACAATAAGTTAAGTTGTGTGAAGGGTGGAGTTGAACTGGAACTATGTTTTAGGAGCTCGGAACCAAATTTTTAAGGTATTGTAATCTAATTGGGATTTTTTTTTGCTGTGTTTATATTTTAAAGTGTCTGTTTTTTTATTAATTTTTATAAGTGTAATGATGATGGGAATTATAGTGAACTTATGAGACCAAAACCAAACTGTGGGGAAATTTATGAATTTGACCAGGGTTTCGGAAACCGGG
>JAGTTL010000978.1:5000-20650 GCA_036851935.1 Coregonus suidteri
GCTCTCAAATAGTTGACCTCAACATAATGCGACCTACTGTTTCAACTAAATTGGTGAATTGATTGATTTTATTGAAATTACATCAATCCTTCATCGCTCAGGCCCAGGCAGCCAGTTTGGTGACAGGCAGGGCCATGTGCCAGGTTTTGTCAGCCACCCTCAGGAAGCCTGGAACCGCCTGAACCGAATGCCCCCCTCCTTCCCCACGCCTCCAGCACTGTCCAGGCCTGCTGATGTGGCCCGCAAGCCCACAGTCCAGAGCAGCGAGAGGGAAAGGGAAGCTAAGAAAGGGATCACTCTGCTATGAAGGAGGAGTCAGAGAGAGACAGGTCAGTGACAGCCCTGGTGCAGAGATGGCATTTCCCATCTTGAAAGGCCTTCAAAAGTTGTGATTTTATATTTTGAAACAGCATCTGATATTCAAAGAATTGCCTAGTTTTCCAACCACAAAGAGGCTAGATGTCATGATATTTCTCAGCTGTTAACCCCCCACCCCCCCCACCCCCTCTCCATAGAAATTATCTGGAAAGAAGCCATCAGTCCACCCACACATCCTCAGGCTTTCAGATTAGTAATCTGATTGGCAGCAGCAGCCCAGGGAGGAAGAGGAGCAGCCCTGATCAGGGCCGTCAGGCAGAGAGGGACGGCACCTCGCTGGGGAGGGTCCAAGTGAAGCAAAGCTCATCTCCAGCGCTGGAGGTGCAGGATAGGGGATCCTCAAACCCTTACAACACAGTGAAGAAACCACCAATCCAGCGAGAGCACACAAACCCTGAAGGGACCTTTAAACATAAAGCAGGAGCACAGAGATGAGCCAGAGGTTATGGGTGGCCCACTGGAGATTAACCCCTTTACTCCCACCAGGCCACCCTCACTCTCAGGCGCCACACCCCTCATCAAATCAAAGCACTGCAGGCATGCTTCAGAGCAGCCCATCTACCTCACTCTCTACCCCTCTCCATGAGCCCCATGCACCCAGTGAGCAGCCTCAGTGCAATGGAGCGAGCCCGTGTCCAGCCCTTCATGGGGGTCAGTCCACTAGCCACAGTTCGAGACCACCGTGTGCCCCTTCACTCTCTCGGGCCCCTGGGACCCACTTCGAGACCCCTACAGAGGCCTGTACCTGCAGAGCCAGCAGGTACATATTACCTATGACCTTGAGAGAGGCCACAGACAGCGGGAGCAGCGGGAGCAACACCCCCACCCACAGCCGCACTTACAGGACAGGCACCGGCAGGCAGAGGAGAGGGCCAGGATTGCACCAGCTCCAGGGCTCTCCCATGGAGGGCCACCTAGCCCACACACCCACCTTTATGTCCTCCCTGGGTGGGGGTGATGTACCCCCCAGGCTCAGCCCTCAGCTCCACACAGTGGTCATCTGAACAGGACTCCTCCCACTGCCACTGTCAGTGCCCCACCCCCTCTGGTGCCCATCTCCACCACCACAGCCCCTGGCATACCTGCCACTCCTCGAAAGACCACGCCCACAAGTGCCCCACCCTCTGGGGACCCCACCCCATCCTGCAATCCCAAAGAGGTGGAGGCACAGTAGCATGGAAGTCTCTCAGAAATAAGTGACAAGACTCTATACAGTACACACTCAATTTGATGACATTAAGTAAAAATTGTGTATTGTAGATTATATGTTAATAAATAACAAGTTTAAGTAGTGAGTCTGCATAGAAACTGTTGAATAACTTATGTTGGATAATGTTATTTGATAGTAATATATGAGTATTTTTTATGTTTGTAAGATTTATATTCCCTTTCTGTGTACAGAAGTAGATTTTATGAATTTGTACATTTGTTTGTTACACCTTTATTACACATTATTTATCAATAGGTACATCTGAAAAAATATGTTCTCCTCTTGATTGATAGTTTTTTAGGTTAATGTAACAATGTTTCTTACCTGAAAATTTTATTGACTTTTACCTTCTGTAAATATTCACATAACCTGTCATTTGTTTCTATAAAGAATGTCTATTTAAACAAAAAGTCATTGTTTTATTTTCACTTGCATCAGCAGTACTCCTTGTAATCTTAATTTATCATAATTGTTCAAGGATTTTGTATGGAGGAATGGTCTAAGAACCCCCTCAATGTGTTCCTCAACTCATAAAACATTTTTAGAAAAAAGCTCAGTGCCATTATCCTCGCTAGGTGAGGTATTGAAAGGTATTAAAAACGGGGGTGTCAATCAATTTGACCTACCTTTTTAAGAAAATAACTTGCTAAACAATCTCGTTCTCTGAGCAATTGCATTAGTATAAAATAATATAATTTCCATTTTGTTTAAGCATGCAATATAGTTTAGTATTTTAATTATTTATTTATACAGTCATTTTCACTCATCTTTATCAAGGGTGTCAGTAAAAATACTTGTATGTGTATGTGACCAGAGGTGCGTTCAGTTCGATTAAACATTTGCTACGTTGCATGAAGGTTTGTACTGAGCGACACGTTTCCCCCAAAATATCTTAAACATTCTTGAACAGACTTTGGTCGCGTTCCCCTGCTCAGACATTGCATGCATCAGCCAATGGTTTCGTACCACGTCATCAACTGTGTCATCTACTGACAGATTGCTATAACATGATGTGGATCACATCATATGTTACAGCAATCTGGTTAGCTGATATTTAAAATACCTATCCAGGCATTGCAAGATCTGGCATGCGTCAGCAAAGCCTAGGCACAGGAACGTGCCCTTTATGCTGTGTTTGTAACCAAGTGGGAAGTGGGAATTTACCACATACGACTTGAAACAATCCACTTGAACGGCCCTCCAACTGGTAATTACTAGTGGAAACTCATCTATTGCTGCGTTCACGTGCTAGTCGGAACTCATTTCTACCAGCATGTCACCTGTGCAACTAGAGGCAAAATAACTAGATCACCTTTACTCTACACACAGAGATGCACGCATACAAAGCTCTCCCTCCATTTGGAAAATCTGACCATAACTCTGTCAAAAACTCAAACAGGAAGTGCCAGTGACACGCTCAATACGGAAGTGGTCTGATCAAGCAGATGCTAAGCTACAGGACTGTTTCGCTAGCACAGACTGGAATATGTTCTGGGATTCATCCGATGGCATTGAGAATTTTACCACATCAGTCACCGGCTTCATTAATAAGTGCACCGACTACGTCGGCCCCACAGTGACCGTACATACATATCCCAACCAGAAGCCATGGATTATAGGCAACATCTGCTCTGAGCTAAAGGCTAGAGCTGCCGCTTTCAAGGAGCGGGACACTAATCTGAACGCTTATAAGAAATCCCTCTATGCCCTCCGACGAACCATCAAACAGGCAAATTGTCAAAATAGGACCAAGATCAAATCCTACTACACTGGCTCTGACGCTCGTCGGATGTGGCAGGGCTTGCAAACTATCACGGATTACAAAGGGAAACCCAGCCGCGAGCTGTCCAGTGACGCGTGGCTACCAGACGCCCTAAATAGCTTCAATGCTCACTTCGAGGCTAGCAACACTGAACAATGCATGGGAGCACCAGCTGTTCCATAAGACTGTGATCACGCTCTCTGTAGCCAATGTGAGTAAGACCTTTAAACAGGTTAACGTTCACAAAAGCCACAGGGCCAGACGGACTACCAGGACGCATACTCAGAGCATACGCTGACAAGCTGGCAAGTGTCTTCACTGACATTTTCAACCACTCCCTGACCCAGTCTGTAATACCTACATGTTTCAATCAGACCACCATAGTCCATGTGCCCAAGAACGCCAAGGTAACCTGTCTAAATGACTATCGCCCCGTAGCACTCACATCTGTAGCCATGAAATGCTTTGAAAGGCTGGTCATGGCTCACATCAACACCATCATTCCAGACACCCTGGACCCACTCCAATTCGCATACCGCCCCAACAGATCCACAGATGATGCCATCTCTATTGCACTCCACACTTCCCTTTCCCACCTGGACAAAAGGAACACCTACGTGAGAATGCTGTTCATTGACTACAGCTCAGCGTTCAACACCATAGTGCCCTCCAAGCTCATTACTAAACTAAGGAACCTGGGATTAAACACCTCCCTCTGCAACTGGATCCACGCTGACCCTCGACACGGGGGACCCTCAGGGGTGCATGCTTAGACTCCTCCTGTACTCCCTGTTCACCCACGTCTGCGTGGTCACGCACGACTCCAACACCATCATTAAGTTTGCCGACAACACAACAGTGGTAGGCCTGATCACCAACGACGATGAGACAGCCTATAGGGAGGAGGTCAGAGACCTGGCAGTGTGGTGCCAGGACAACAACCTCTCCCCTCAACGTGATCAAGACAAAGGAGCTGATAGTGGACTACAGCAAAAGGAGGCCGAGCACGCCCCCATCCACAACGACAGGGCTTTAGTGGAGCAGGTCGGGAGCTTCAAGTTCCTCTGTGTCCAAATCACTTAGGAATTATCATGGTCCACACACACCAACACCGTCGTGAAGAGGGCACGACAATACCTTCCTCCCCCCCAGGAGGCTGAAAATATTTGGCATGGGCCCTCAGATCCTCAAAAAGTTATACAGCTGCAACATTGAGAGCAACTTGACTGGCTGCATCCGACCGCAAGGCGCTACAGAGGGTAGTGCGTAGGGCCCAGTACATCACTGGGGCCGAGCTCCCTGCCATCCAGTAACTTTATACCAGGCAGTGTCAGAGGAAGGCCCTAAAAAGATTCCAGCCACCCAAGTCATAGACTGCTCTCTCTGCTAACGCACAGCAAGCGGTACCGATGCACCAAGTCTGGAACCAACAGGACCCTGAACAGCTTCTACCCCCAAGCCATAACACTGCTAAATAGTAAACTAAATAGTTAACCAATAGCTTCCCCGGACTATCTGCATTAAACCTTTTTTGCACTAACTCTTTTGATTCATCACATATGCTGCTGCTACTGTTATGTATGCTGTTGCTTACTCACTTTAACCCTACCTATATACAGTGCATTCGGACTCTTGACTTTTTTTCACACCCCTTGACTTTTTCCAAATTTTGTTATGTTACAACCTTATTCTAAAATGGATGAAATTGTTTTTTTTTACACCCCCTCATCAATCTACACACAATACCCCAAAAATACAAAGCAAAAACAGATTTATACATTTTTTGCAAATGTATAAAAAATACAAAAACGGAAATATCACATTTACATAAGTATTCAGACCCTTTACTCAGTACTTTGTTGAAGCACCTTTGGCAGTAATTACAGCCTCGAGTCTTCTTGGGTATGACGCTACAAGCTTGGCATACTGTCACGGATTCTGCCGAGGCTGCTCCTCCTCCTTGCTCGGGCAGGCTTCGGCGTTCGCCGTCCCCGGAGTACTAGCTACCACCGTTAGATGTTTCGATGTTTGATTGGTTTTGTCTGTCTATTGCACCTGTGTCCGTTTGTGTCTGATTATGTGTCCTATAAGTTGCCTGCTTTGTGTTGGTTAGTTTGTGTGTTATTGTTACGCCTGTCCGTTAGTGCTGCGTGTTTCTCTATGTTTGTTGTTTTCGTTGTTTATGCACAGTTTGCGTAATCGCTCGTCTCTGTTTTGTGTTGAGGCCGTTATTGTATTTTGCCTAGTGTTTCACTAGTAAAGACTGTTGGACTAGCTTCGGTGTCCTGCGCCTGACTCCCACACCACATTACATCAGCCCTTGACAGAATAACACACCCAAATGGAGTCAGCAGGAGGAGCAGCGGCGGCACCCAAGTCGCTGGAAGATCGGATCAGCGATCAAGACACCATGATCCGGCAACTTGGGGCCGCCATGAACGAGGTGTCCAACACTCTGCGCCGTTTGGTTACTGGAGAGGTGCCCACGCCGTCGTACACCTTACCATCACCATCGGCCCAGTCCTCCTCTCCCAGCACCGGAACCCAGTGGCATTCGGCTCTCGCTCCCGAGGGCATATGATGGTACTGCAGCCGGGTGTCAGGGGTTCCTCCTGCAGGTGGAACTCTACTTGGCCACCATACACCCGGCGCCCTCGGGATACGAGAGAGCGTCTCCGCCCTCATCTCCTGTCTATCCGGCAAGGCGTTGGAGTGGGCCAACGCCGAATGGAGGGGAATAGACGCCGCCACCATCACCTACGCGGAGTTTCTCCCGCCGCTTTCAGGCTGTGTTCGATCATCCACCTGAGGGGGAAGGCGGCGGGGGAGCGTCTGTTCCACCTCCGACAGGGGAAGAGGAGTGCACAGGAGTTCGCCCTGGAGTTCCGGACTTTAGCGGCTGATGCGGGGTGGAATGAGAGGGCCCTCATCGACCATTATCGGTGTAGCCTACGAGAGGACGTTCGTCGTGAGCTGGCCTGCAGGGACACCAACCTATCCTTCGACCAGTTGGTGGACATTTCCATCCGTCTCGACACCCTGCTGGCTACCCCGCGGACGTCCCGAATGGGGGGTCGTCCATTCCGCCCTCCAGCACCTCCGAGCCGATTCCCATGGAGCTCGGGGGTGCTGGCGTTAGGGAGAGGAGGAGAGAGAGAACCCGAGGGGGGCCGTCCCCTGCACCAACTGTGGCCGTGGAGGGCACACTGCGGCTAGGTGCTGGGGAGGGTCTCCTGGGAGAGGGGACAACAGGCCACGCACTGGGGGAGTCATTTCAGGTGAGTAGGCGCCCCACTTACCCAGAGCTCTCTGTTGGTCACCTGTGTATACCTGTGAGATTTCCACAGGTGGCACCTCATTCCCAGCATAAGGCGCTAGTAGATTCAGGCGCAGCTGGGAATTTTGTTGATCGTGAATTTTGTTCTAGGTTAGGAATTCCCCTTCGGCCGGTGGAAGCCCCCTTTCATGTTCATGCCCTAGACAGCCGGCCGCTGGGGTCGGGGTTGATCAGAGAAGTCACAGCACCACTTAAGATGACTACGCAGGGGGGTCATGAGGAGATCATTCAGTTTTATCTGATCGACTCTCCTGCGTATCCCGTGGTGCTGGGGCTTCCCTGGTTAAGCGCCCATGATCCTACCATTGCGTGGCAACAGAGGGCTCTTATGGAGTGGTCTGCCCAGTGTGTAGGGAGATGTTTAGGTGTTTCCTTAGGGGCGACTTCGGTGGAGAGTCCGAACCAAGTGCCCGCAATGCGCATTTCCCCTGAATATGAGGATTTAGCACTTGTGTTCAGCAAAACTAGGGCAACACGGCTGCCACCTCATAGACAGGGGGATTGTGCGATAGATCTCCAAACAGGAGCGGCACTTCCGCGGAGCCGTGTGTATCCCCTGTCTCAAGAGGAGACAGCGGCTATGGAGGCTTACATAGCCGAGTCCTTGGAACAGGGATACATACGGTCCTCCACTTCCCCGGTTTCCTCGAGTTTCTTCTTTGTAAAGAAGAAGGACGGGGGTTTGCGCCCGTGTATTGATTACCGTAGTCTCAATCAGATCACGGTTAAGTACAGTTACCCTCTTCCTCTGATTGCGACTATGACGGAGTCATTACGCGGAGCGCGGTTCTTCACAAAGTTGGATCTCAGGAGCGCGTACAATCTGGTGCGCATTAGGGAGGGGGATGAATGGAAAACAGCATTTAGCACCACCTCGGGTCATTACGAGTATCTCGTCATGCCATACGGGTTAATGAATGCTCCTTCAGTCTTCCAATCCTTTGTGGACGAGATTTCCGGGACATGCATGGGCAGGGTGTGGTAGTATACATCGACGACATCCTAGTGTACTCTTCTACACGAGCCGAGCATGTAGCCCTGGTGCGCCGAGTGTTGAGGAGGCTGTTGGAGCATGACTTGTATGTCAAGGCAGAGAAATGCTTGTTTTTCCAGGAGTCCATCTCCTTTTTTGGGTTATCGGTTGTCCGCGTCTGGGTGTGAAGATAGAGGTTGACCGTGTGTCGGCCGTGCGTAATTGGCAAACTCCAACCACTGTAAAAGAGGTGCAGCAGTTTTTGGGTTTTGCTAATTACTACCGGAGGTTTTTATCCGGGGCTTTGGACAGGTGGCAGCTCCCATTACGTCCCTGCTAAAGGGGGGTCCGGTGTGTTTGCAGTGGTCAGCTGAAGCGGACAGGGCATTTGTTAAACTGAAGAACCTGTTCACTTCGGCTCCCGGTGCTGGCGCATCCGGACCCCGCTTTACCATTCCAAGTTGAGGTAGACGTACCTGTCCGAGGCCGGTATTGGGGCAGTCCTGTCGCAACGGTCCGGCACGCCACCCAAACTCCGCCCCTGTGCGTTCTATTCTAAGAAGCTCAGCCCGGCGGAGCGTAATTATGACGTAGGGGACAGGGAGCTGTTAGCTGTGGTTCAGGCCCTAAAGGTGTGGAGGCATTGGCTTGAGGGGGCTCACAACACCCTTTCCTCATTCTGACTGACCACCGTAACCTGGGAGTACATCCGGGCAGCTAGGAGATTGAACCCTCGTCAGGCTAGGTGGAACATGTTCCTGACCCCGGTTTGTTTTTAAGATCACATACATCCCAGGGTCCCAGAAACGGTAAGGCGGACGCCCTGTCCCGGCGGTATGACACAGAGGAGAGGTCCATTGAGCCTACTCCCATACTGCCGGAGTCTTGTCTGGTGGCTCCGGTGGTGTGGGAGGTCGATGCGGAGATCGAGCCTGGGCATTGTTCGTACCGACCCTACTCCCCCAGAGTGTCCTGTGGGGCGGACGTACGTTCCGCTCGAGGTTCGTGATCGCCTTATTTATTGGGCTCATACATCACCCTCCTCTGGACATCCCGCGGTATTGGCCGGACAGTGCACTGCCTTAGCGTGAAATACTGGTGGCCAACGTTAGCTAGGGATGTGAGGGTTTATGTCTCCTCCTGCTCGGTGTGCGCCCAGTTGTAAGGCGCCTAGACACCTGCCCCAGGGGAAAGTTACATCCCCTGCCCATTCCACAACGACCATGGTCCCACCTTTCGGTGGATTTTTGTGACCGACCTTCCCCCCCTCCCAGGGGAATACCACCATTTTGGTCGTTGTGGATCGGTTTTCCAAGGCCTGTCGTCTCCTCCCAATGCCGGGTCTCCCTACTGCCCTACAGACCGCTGAGGCCCTATTTACCCACGTTTTCCGGCACTATGGGGTTCCCGAGGATATAGTGTCTGACCGAGGTCCCCAGTTCACCTCCAGAGTCTGGTGGGCGTTCATGGAACGCTGGGGGGTCTCGGTGAGCCTTACCTCGGGTTACCACCCAGAGAGCAATGGGCAGGTAGAACGAGTCAACCAGGATGTGGGTAGGTTTCTGAGGTCCTATTGCCAGGGCCGGCCGGAGGAGTTGGTCAAGGTATATCCCCTGGGCAGAGATGGCACAGAACTCTCTCTCCGCCACTCCTCCACCAATCTAACCCCTTTCCAGTGTGTGTTAGGGTATCAGCCGGTCCTGGCACCATGGCACGAGAGCCAGATCGAGGCTCCTGCGGTGGACGAGTGGATTCGGCGCTCGGAGGAGACGTGGAACGCTGCTCATGTCCATCTGCAGCGGGCCATCCGTCGACAGAAGGCGAGCGCCGATCGCCACCGCAGTGAGGGTCCGGTGTACGCACCGGGAGATCGAGTCTGGCTCTCGACTCGAAACCTGCCCCTCCGCCTGCCCTGCCGGAAGCTGGGTCGGCGGTTTGTGGGGCCTTTAAAGTCCTGAGGAGATTGAACGAGGTGTGTGTTACAGGTTACAACTGCCTATTGATTATAAGAATATTAACCCCTCGTTTCCATGTGTCTCTTCTCAGGCCGGTGGTAGCTGGTCCAACTCCAAGAAGGTGAGATAGGAGAGACCCCTCCGCCCCCACTGGACATCGAGGGAGCTCCGGCGTACACGGTCAGGACCATCTTGGACTCGAGACGTCGGATGGGGGGTCTCCAGTATCTCGTGGAGTGGGAAGGGTACGGTCCGGAGGAACGGGTGCTGGGTGCCTAGGAGGGATATCCTAGATCCATCTCTCCTGACTGAGTTCCACCGTGGTCATCCCACGCGCCCGGCTCCGCGTCCTCCTCTGGTCGTCCCCGAGGCACGGGGTCGGCGCACGGCTGGAGGCCGCGCGTCAAAGGGGGGGATACTGTCACGGATTCTGCCGAGGCTGCTCCTCCTCCTTGCTCGGGCAGGCTTCGGCGTTCGCCGTCCCCGGAGTACTAGCTACCACCGTTAGATGTTTCGATGTTTGATTGGGTTTTGTCATGTTTTTGTCTATTGCACCTGTGTCCGTTTGTGTCTGATTATGTGTCCTATAAGTTGCCTGCTTTGTGTTGGTTAGTTGTGTGTTATTGTTACGCCTGTCCGTTAGTGCTGCGTGGTTTCTCTATGTTTGTTGTTTTCGTTGTTTACGCACAGTTTGCGTAATCGCTCGCCTCTGTTTTGTGTTGAGGCCGTTATTGTATTTTGCCTAGTGTTTCACTAGTAAAGACTGTTGGACTAGCTTCGGTGTCCTGCGCCTGACTCCCACACCACATTACATCAGCCCTTGACACATACCTGTATTTGGGGAGTTTTCTCCCATTCTTCTCTGCAGATCCTCTCAAGCTCTGTCAGGTTGGATGGGGAGCGTTGCTGCACAGCTATTTTCAGGTCTTTCCAGATATGTTCGATCGGGTTCAAGTCCAAGCTCTGGCTGGGCCACTCAAGGACATTCAGAGACCCGAAACCACTCCTGCGTTGTCTTGGCTGTGTGCTTAGGGTCGTTGTCTGGTTGGAAGGTGAACCTCCGCCCCAGTCTGTCCTGAGCGCTCTGGAGCAGGTTTTCATCAAGGATCTCGCTGTACTTTGCTCCGTTCATCTTTCCCTCGATCCTGACTAGTCTCTCAGTCCCTGCCGCTGAAAAACATCCCCACAGCATGATGCTCCCACCACAATGCTTCACTGTAGGTGCCAGGTTTCCTCCAGACGTGACGCTTGGCATTCAGGCCAAAGAGTTCAATCTTGGTTTCATTAGACCAGAGAATCTTGTTTCTCATGGTCTAAGAGTCCTTTAGGTGCCTTTTGGCAAACTCCAAGCGAGCTGTCATGTGCTTTTTACTGAGAAGTGGCTTCCATCTGGCCACTCTACCATAAAGGCCTGAATGGAGGAGTGCTGCAGAGATGGTTGTCCTTCTGGAAGGTTCTCCCATCTCCACAGAGGAACTCTGTGTCACACCCTGGTTCTGGGACTCAGTATGTTGAGCCAGGGTGTGTTCATTCATTGGGTGTATTTCTATGTTGGTATTTCTGTTGTGTTGTTTTCTATGTGTGTGACTGAGTGACTCCCAATCAGAGGCAACGAGTGTCAGCTGTTTGCTGGTTGTCTCTGATTGGGAGCCATATTTAAACTGTATGTTTTCCCTTGGGTATTGTGGGTTTTTGTTCCGGTGTCGGTATTGTTAAACCGTGGACTTCACGAGTCGTGTTTTTGTTTGATACTTTAATTAAATAAAGTCATGTTTGTTTCACACGCTGCGCCTGGTCTACTCACTCCTACGACGATCGTGACAGAGAAAACCCACCATACCAGGACCAAGCAGCGTGTCCAGGAACACACGCAGGAGGTGACTCTTGTGGATGTCCTCTCCTCGGTGGGGGCAGATTACCGAGGAGGAGGCCGTCCGGTACCGGAGGGCTATGAAGGGGGAGACCCAGGCAGGAGAGGGAGCAGCGGCGCCAAAAACGGGTCAACGTCGGACAGGCGAGAGGCAACCCCAAGAAATTTTTAGGGGGGGGCACACGGCATGGACGACGGGGCTGACGGAGGCAGACAAGGGGCGAGTTTCAGAGGGCCACCAGGTTACGGGAGCCATTGGTGAGAAGGGGGAAGGAAGTTGTAGAGGCACGGCGAGAGGTACTGAGGTGTATTGCCAGTCCGGTCCGGCCCGTTCCTGATCCCCGTTTAAGGCCAGTGGTGTGTTGTTCCCAGTACGGTCCGGCCTGTTCCTGCTCCACGCACCAAGCCTACGGTGTGCGTCGCCAGCCCAGTCCGGCCTGTCCCTGCTCCACGCACCAAGCCTACGGTGTGCGTCGCCAGCCCTGTCCGGCCTGTCCTGCTCCACGCACCAAGACTACGGTGTGCGTCGACAGCCCAGCCCGGCCTGTCCCTGCTCCACGCACCAAGCCTACGGTGTGCGTCGACAGCCCAGCCCGGCCTGTTCCTGCTCCACGCACCAAGCCTAATCGGTGTGCGTCGCCAGCCATGCCCGGCCTGTTCCTGCTCCACGCACCACAAGCCTACGGTGTGCGTCGTCAGCCCTGCCCGGGCCTGTTCCTGCTCCACGCACCAAGCCTACGGTGTGCGTCGCCAGCCCTGTCCGGCCTGTCCCTGCTCCACGCACCAAGCCTACGGTGTGCGTCGCCAGCCCTGTCCGGCCTGTCCCTGCTCCACGCACCAAGCCTACGGGTGTGCGTCGCCAGCCCAGCCCGGCCTGTCCCTGCTCCACGCACCAAGCCTACGGTGTGCGTCGCCAGCCCTGTCCGGCCTGTCCCTGCTCCACGCACCAAGCCTACGGTGTGCGTCGTCAGCCTGGTCCAGCCCGTTCCTGCCACTCGCACCAAGCCAGGGGGTGCGAGTCGTGAGCCTGGTCCAGCCCGTTCCTGCCCACTCGCACCAAGCCAGGGGTGCGAGTCGTCAGCCTGGTTCAGCCCGTTCCTGCCACTCGCACCAAGCCAGGGGTGCGAGTCGTCAGCCTGGTTCAGCCCGTTCCTGCTACTCGCACCAAGCCCGGGGGTGCGAGTCGTCAGCCTGGTAAGACCGGTCAGCTGCTCCCACAACGGAGCGTAAGCAATCCGCTCCGTCAATGTCCAGTCCAGATCCAGCCAGCGGGGTCAGACCGGACCAGGGGCGCTACGGGGGAATTATGGAAGGGTGGTGGGTCAAGGCCGGTGCCAGAACCGCCGCCGAGGAGGTATGCCCGCCCAGCCCTCCCTGTTTTGTTTAGTTGAGGCGCGGTCGCAGTCCGCGCCTTTAGGGGGGGGTACTGTCACACCCTGGTTCTGGGACTCAGTATGTTGAGCCAGCGTGTGTTCATTCATTGGGTGTATTTCTATGTTGGTATTTCTGTTGTGTTGTTTTCTATGTGTGACTGAGTGACTCCCAATCAGAGGCAACGAGTGTCAGCTGTTTGCTGGTTGTCTCTGATTGGGAGCCATATTTAAACTGTATGTTTTCCCTTGGGTGTTGTGGGGTTTTGTTCCGTGTCGGTATTGTTAACCGTGGACTTCACGAGTCGTGTTTTGTTTGATACTTTAATTAAATAAAGTCATGTTTGTTTCACACGCTGCGCCTTGGTCTACTCACTCCTACGACGATCGTGACACTCTGGAGCTCTGTCAGAGTGGCCATCGGGTTCTTGGTCACCTCCCTGACCAAGGCCCTTCTCCCCCGATTGCTCAGTTTGGCCAGCTTTAGGAAGAGTCTTGGTGGTTCCAAACTTCTTCCATTTAAGAATGAAGGAGGTCACTGTGTTCTTGGTGACCTTCGATGCTGCAGAAATGTTTTGGTACCCTTCCCCAGATCTGTGCCTCGACACAATCCTGTCTCGGCGCTCTATGGACAATTCCTTCGACCTCATGGCTTGGTTTTTGCTCTGACATGCACTGTCAACTGTGGGACCTTATATAGACAGGTGAGTACCAGTCAAAGGTTTGGACACACCTACTCATTCAAGGGTTTTTCTTTATTTTTCACTATGTTATACATTGTAGAATAATAGTGAAGACATCATAACTATGAAATAACACCAATGGAATCATGTAGTAACCAAAAAAGTGTTAAACAAGTCTAAATATATTTTATATTTGAGTTTCTTCAAAGTAGCCACCTTTGCCTTGATGACAGCTTTGCACACGCTTGGCATTCTCTCAACCAGCTTCATGAGGTAGTCCCCTGGAATGCATTTCAATTAACAGGTGTGCCTTCTTAAAAGTTAATTTGTGGAATTTCTTTCCTTCTTAATGTGTTTGAGCCAATCAGTTGTGTTGTGACAAGGTATGGGTGGTATACAGAAGATAGCCCTATTTGGTAAAAGACCAAGTCCATGTTATGGCAAAAACAGCTCAAATAAGCAAAGAGAAACGACAGTCCATGATTACTTTTAAGACATAAATGTCAGTCAATACGGAACATGTCAAGTGCAGTCGCAAAAAACCATCAAGCGCTATGATGAAAGTGGCTCTCATGAGGACCGCCACAGGAAAGGAAGACCCAGAGTTACCTCTGCTGCAGAGGATAAGTTCATTAGAGTTACCAGCCTCAGAAACTGCAGCCCAAATAAATGCTTCACAGAGTTCAAGTAACAGACACATCTCAACATCAACTGTTCAGAGGAGACTGTGTGAATCAGGCCTTCATGGTGAAATTGCTGCAAAGAAACCACTACTAAAGGACACCAATAAGAAGAAGAGACTTGCTTGGGCCAAGAAACACGAGCAATGGACATTAGACCGGTGGAAATGTGTCCTTTGGTCTGGAGTCCAAATTGGAGATTTTTGGTTCCAACCGCTGTGTCTTTGTCAGACGCAGTGTGGGTGAACAGATGATCTCTGCATGTGTGGTTCCCACCATGAAGCATGGAGGAGGAGGTGTTATGGTGTGGGGGTGCTTTGCTGGTGACACTGTCTGTGATTTATTTAGAATTCAAGGCACACTTAACCAGCATGGCTACCACAGCATTCTGCAGCGATACGCCATCCCATCTGGTTTGGGCTCAGTGGTACTATCATTTGTTTTTCAACAGAACAATGACCCAACACACCTCCAGGCTGTGTAAGAGCTATTTGACCAAGAAGGAGAGCGTGATGGAGTGCTGCATCAGATGACCTGGCCTCCACAATCACCTGACCTCAACCCAATTGAGATGGTTTGGGATGAGTTGGACTGCAGAGTGAAGGAAAAGCAGTCAACAAGTGCTCAGCATATGTAGGAACTCCTTCAACATTTTTGGAAAAGCATTCCTCATGAAGCTGGTTGAGAGAATGCCAAGAGTGTGCAAAGCTTTCATCAAGGCAAAGGGTGGCTACTTTGAAGAATATAAAATATAAAATATATATTTGTTTAACACTTTTTTGGTTACTACATGATTCCATATGTGTTATTTCATAGTTTTGATGTCTTCACTATTATTCTATAATGTAAAAAATAGTACAAATAAAGAAAAACCCTTGAATTAGTAGGTGTGTCCAAACTTTTGACTGGTACTGTATGTAAATAAGGAACTTCTGTTTTTAATGTTTAATACATTTCCAAAAGTTTCAAAAAACCTGTTTTCGCTTTGTAATTATGGGTTATTGTGTGTAGATTGATGAGGAAAATGTTTTATTTAATCCATCTTAGAATAAGGCTGTAACATAACAAATGTGGAAAAAGTCAAGGGGTCTGAATACTTTCCAAATGCACTGTATACATATCTACCTCTATTACCTAGTACCCCTGCACATCTACTCGGTACTGGTACCCTGTGTATATAGCCAAGTTATCGTTACTCATTGTGTATCTATTCCTCGTGTTATAATTGTTCTATTATTTATCTTTTTGTTTTTATCTCTGCATTGTTGGGAAGGACCCGTAAGTATTTGACTTGGAAAATCTTACATTTCCGACTTGCTAACTGGTTGAATGCGGCACATGTATAACTAAAACCACCTATAAAGTCGGAAATTTCTCAGTTTCCTACTTCGACTAGCACTAGCATAATGATGCATTCAAGACAACTGGGCAC
>JAGTTL010000979.1:0-20647 GCA_036851935.1 Coregonus suidteri
TAAAAACAAAGGGGAAGGGGGGGTCAATGTAAATAGACCATGTGGCCATTTGATTATTTGTTCAGCAGTCTTATGGCTTGGGGGTAGAAGCTGTTATGGAGCCTTTTGGACATAGACTTGGCGCTCCGGTACCGCTTGCAGTCTATGACTTGGGTGGCTGGAGTCTTTGATAATTTTTTGGGCCTTCCTCTGACACCGCCTAGTACATAAGTCCTGGATGGCAGGAAGCTTGGCCCCAGTGATGTACTGGGCCGTACGCATACCCTCTGTAGCGCCTTACGGTCGGATGCCGAGCAGTTGCCATACCAGGCGGTGACGCAACCGGTCAGGATGCTCGATGGTGCAGCTGTATAACTTTTTGAGGATCTGAGGACCCATGCCACATCTTTTCAGTCTCCTGAGGGGGAATAGTCTTTGTCGTGCCCTCTTCACAACTGTCTTGGTGTGTTTGGACCATAATAGTTTGTTGGTGATGTGGACACCAAGGAACTTGAAACTCTCAACCCGCTCCACTACAGCCCCGTCAATGTTAAAGGGGGCCAATTCGGCCCTCCTTTTCCTGTAGTCCAAGATCAGCTATTTTGTCTTGTAGTATTCTGTATATTATCACAGCTATCCTCTGATCATTAAGTACCTCCCTAACCTTAAAGATACACTGGAACCGTCTCACAATCTGGAACAGTGACTGGCTTAGATGGTTAGGGTTCGAAGTCTACTGGCTTGGAGGTCTCTCTGTTGTCTCATGTTGCTGACGAGAATGCCAGGGGAGAGTTAAGACGAGTTCATCAATACACCGATCACTTTCAGGACACATTTATTATTGACACTGATTGAAATGGATTTAACAAGTGACATCAATAAGGAATCATAGATTTCACCTGAATTCACCTGGTCAGTCTATGTCATGGAAAGAGCAGGTGTTCTTAATGTTTTGTACACTCAGTGTATATACAGTGGGGGAAAAAAGTATTTAGTCAGCCACCAATTGTGCAAGTGCTCCCACTTAAAAAGATGAGGCCTGTAATTTTCATCATAGGTACACGTCAACTATGACAGACAAATTGAGAAAAAAATATCCAGAAAATCACATTGTAGGATTTTTAATGAATTTATTTGCAAATTATGGTGGAAAATAAGTATTTGGTCACCAACAAACAAGCAAGATCTGTGTGAAAACCTTGAAGACTTACAGAAAACGTTTGACCTGTGTCATTGCCAACAAAGGGTATATAACAAAGTATTGAGAAACTTTTGTTATTGACCAAATACTTATTTACCACCATAATTTGCAAATAAATTCATTAAAAATCCTACAATGTGATTTCCCGTTTTTTTCCTTCTCATTTGTCTGTCATAGTTGACGTATACCTATGATGAAAATTACAGGCCTCTCTCATCTTTTTAAGTGGGAGAACATGCACAATTGGTGGCTGACTAAATACTTTTTTTCCCCACTGTATATATATTTGTTATTGTTTTATTTGTGTGTGTGTGTGTGTGTGTGTGTGTGTGTGTGTGTGTGTGTGTGTGTGTGTGTATGTATGTGTTGAGCTTTAGCTGAGATTCTTCTTTCAGGATACTTTTGATACTATCTGATCATGGTTTTTCCGCATCTACAAATGGTATTAAAATGTGTCTCCAATCCACTGTGTCCGCATTGTGACCATATTGACAGATATTCTTTCAAAAATAATACGCATTTATTTCTTTTAAGACAATTATTTATTCCATAAGTCAATGATCCTACCTGTCAATGATTTTAGAGGCTGCTACAATGATTATTTAAATGTTTTGACCATCCGTATCTGTTTACATTTTATTTATATCCAGATACAATGTGTCCCTGACTACCTCCGGAGGTGGTCAGTAAGATCTGATCACAATCAGATCACAATGCGTCTTTTAATCGTTTACACCGGTCTAAAAATGTGGACACAATCAGAATGTGGACAAAATCAGAAAAAAGGATACATGTTAGCACAAGGTACAGATAGGGATTCTGAGCTGTAGAGTAGTAGAGCACCTCTGAGCTGTAGAGTAGTAGAGTACCTCTGAGTTGTAGAGTAGTAGAGTACCTCTGAGCTGTAGTGTAGTAGAGTACCTCTGAGCTGTAGTGTAGTAGAGTACCTCTGAGCTGTAGAGTAGTAGAGTACCTCTGAGCTGTAGTGTAGTAGAGTACCTCTGAGCTGTAGTGTAGTAGAGTACCTCTGAGCTGTAGAGTAGTAGAGTACCTCTGAGCTGTAGAGTAGTAGAGTACCTCTGAGCTGTAGAGTAGTAGAGTACCTCTGAGCTGTAGTGTAGTAGAGTACCTCTGAGCTGTAGTGTAGTAGAGTACCTCTGAGCTGTAGTGTAGTAGAGTATCTCTGAGCTGTAGAGTAGTAGAGTACATCTGAGCTGTAGAGTAGTAGAGTACCTCTGAGCTGTAGTGTAGTAGAGTACCTCTGAGCTGTAGTGTAGTAGAGTACCTCTGAGCTGTAGTGTAGTAGAGTACCTCTGAGCTGTAGAGTAGTAGAGTAGTACCTCTGAGCTGTAGTGTAGTAGAGTACCTCTGAGCTGTAGAGTAGTAGAGTACCTCTGAGCTGTAGTGTAGTAGAGTACCTCTGAGCTGTAGTGTAGTAGAGTACCTCTGAGCTGTAGTGTAGTAGAGTACCTCTGAGCTGTAGAGTACCTCTGAGCTGTAGAGTAGTAGTAGAGTACCTCTGAGCTGTAGAGTAGTAGAGTACCTCTGAGCTGTAGAGTAGTAGAGTACCTCTGAGCTGTAGTGTAGTAGAGTACCTCTGAGCTGTACTGTAGTAGAGTACCTCTGAGCTGTAGAGTAGTAGAGTACCTCTGAGCTGTAGTGTAGTAGAGTACCTCTGAGCTGTAGAGTACCTCTGAGCTGTAGTGTAGTAGAGTACCTCTGAGCTGTAGAGTAGTAGAGTACCTCTGAGCTGTAGAGTAGTAGAGTACCTCTGAGCTGTAGAGTAGTAGAGTACCTCTGAGCTGTAGAGTAGTAGAGTACCTCTGAGCTGTAGAGTGTAGTAGAGTACCTCTGAGCTGTAGAGTAGTAGAGTACCTCTGAGCTGTAGAGTAGTAGAGTACCTCTGAGCTGTAGAGTAGTAGAGTACCTCTGAGCTGTAGAGTAGTAGAGTACCTCTGAGCTGTAGTGTAGTAGAGTACCTCTGAGCTGTAGTGTAGTAGAGTACCTCTGAGCTGTAGAGTAGTAGAGTACCTCTGAGCTGTAGTGTAGTAGAGCACCTCTGAGCTGTAGAGTAGTAGAGTACCTCTGAGCTGTAGAGTACCTCTGAGTTGTAGAGTAGTAGAGTACCTCTGAGCTGTAGAGTAGTAGAGTACCTCTGAGCTGTAGAGTAGTAGAGTACCTCTGAGCTGTAGTGTAGTAGAGTACCTCTGAGCTGTAGAGTAGTAGAGTACCTCTGAGCTGTAGAGTAGTAGAGTACCTCTGAGCTGTAGAGTACCTCTGAGCTGTAGAGTAGTAGAGTACCTCTGAGCTGTAGAGTAGTAGAGTACCTCTGAGCTGTAGAGTAGTAGAGTACCTCTGAGCTGTAGAGAGTACCTCTGAGCTGTAGAGTAGTAGAGTACCTCTGAGCTGTAGAGTGTCTGAGTAGTAGTACCTCTGAGCTGTAGAGTACCTCTGAGCTGTAGAGTAGTAGAGTACCTCTGAGCTGTAGAGTAGTAGAGTACCTCTGAGCTGTAGAGTAGTAGAGTACCTCTGAGCTGTAGAGTAGTAGAGTACCTCTGAGCTGTAGTAGTAGAGTACCTCTGAGCTGTAGAGTAGTAGAGTACCTCTGAGCTGTAGAGTAGTAGAGTACCTCTGAGCTGTAGAGTAGTAGAGTACCTCTGAGCTGTAGTGTAGTAGAGTACCTCTGAGCTGTAGAGTAGTAGAGTACCTCTGAGCTGTAGAATAGTAGAGTCCCTCTGAGCTGTAGAGTACCTCTGAGCTGTAGAGTAGTAGAGTACCGCTGAGTTGTAGAGTAGTAGAGTACCTCTGAGCTGTAGAGTAGTAGAGTACCTCTGAGCTGTAGAGTACCTCTGAGCTGTAGAGTACCTCTGAGCTGTAGAGTAGTAGAGTACCTGAGCTGAGCTGTAGAGTAGTAGAGTACCTCTGAGCTGTAGAGTACCTCTGAGTAGAGTAGAGTAGTAGAGTACCTCTGAGCTGTAGAGTAGTAGAGTACCGCTGAGTTGTAGAGTAGTAGAGTACCTCTGAGCTGTAGAGTAGTAGAGTACCTCTGAGCTGTAGAGTACCTCTGAGCTGTAGTGTAGTAGTGTACCTCTGAGCTGTAGTGTAGTAGAGTACCTCTGAGCTGTAGAGTAGTAGAGTACCTCTGAGCTGTAGAGTAGTAGAGTACCTCTGAGCTGTAGAGTAGTAGAGTACCTCTGAGCTGTAGAGTACCTCTGAGCTGTAGAGTAGTAGAGTACCTCTGAGCTGTAGAGTAGTAGAGTACCTCTGAGCTGTAGAGTAGTAGAGTACCTCTGAGCTGTAGAGTAGTAGAGTACCTCTGAGCTGTAGAGTAGTAGAGTACCTCTGAGCTGTGTAGAGTACCTCTGAGCTGTAGAGTACCTCTGAGCTGTAGAGTAGTAGAGTACCTCTGAGCTGTAGAGTAGTAGAGTACTGCTGAGTTGTAGAGTAGTAGAGTACCTCTGAGCTGTAGTGTAGTAGAGTACCTCTGAGCTGTAGAGTAGTAGAGTACCTCTGAGCTGTAGAGTAGTAGAGTACCTCTGAGCTGTAGAGTAGTAGAGTACTGCTGAGTTGTAGAGTAGTAGAATACCTCTGAGCTGTAGAGTAGTAGAGTACCTCTGAGCTGTAGAGTAGTAGAATACCTCTGAGCTGTAGTGTAGTAGAGTACCTCTGAGCTGTAGTGTAGTAGAATACCTCTGAGCTGTAGTGTACTAGAGTACTGCTGAGTTGTAGAGTAGTAGAATACCTCTGAGCTGTAGAGTAGTAGAGTACCTCTGAGCTGTAGAGTAGTAGAGTACCTCTGAGCTGAGTAGAGTAGAGTAGTAGAATACCTCTGAGCTGTAGAGTAGTAGAGTACCTCTGAGCTGTAGAGTAGTAGAGTACCTCTGAGCTGTAGTGTAGTAGAGTACCTCTGAGCTGTAGTGTAGTAGAGTACCTCTGAGCTGTAGTGTAGTACCTCTGAGCTGTAGTGTAGTACCTCTGAGCTGTAGTGTAGTAGAGTAATAATTAAAAATAATAATAAGCCATTTAGCAGACGCTTTTATCCAAAGCGACTAACAGTCATGTGTGCACAAATTTTTATGTATGGGTGGTCCCGGGGATCGAACCCACTACCCTGGCATTTCAAGCGCCATGCTATACCAATTGAGCTACAGAAGACCACAAGAGTACCTCTGAGCTGTAGTGTAGTAGAGTACCTCTGAGCTGTAGAGTACCTCTGAGCTGTAGAGTACCTCTGAGCTGTAGAGTAGTAGAGTACCTCTGAGCTGTAGAGTAGTAGAGTACCTCTGAGCTGTAGAGTAGTAGAGTACCTCTGAGCTGTAGAGTAGTAGAGTACCTCTGAGTTGTAGAGTAGTAGAGTACCTCTGAGCTGTAGTGTAGAAGAGTACCTCTGAGCTGTAGAGTAGTAGAGTACCTCTGAGCTGTAGAGTAGTAGAATACCTCTGAGCTGTAGAGTAGTAGAGTACCTCTGAGCTGTAGAATAGTAGAGTACCTCTGAGCTGTAGTGTAGTAGAGTACCTCTGAGCTGTAGAGTAGTAGAGTACTTCTGAGCTGTAGAGTAGTAGAGTACCTCTGAGCTGTAGAGTACCTCTGAGCTGTAGAGTACCTCTGAGAGTAGTAGAGTACCTCTGAGCTGTAGTGTAGTAGAGTACCTCTGAGCTGTAGAGTAGTAGAGTACCTCTGAGCTGTAGAGTAGTAGAGTACCTCTGAGCTGTAGAGTACCTCTGAGCTGTAGTGTAGTAGAGTACCTCTGAGCTGTAGAGTACTAGAGTACCTCTGAGCTGTAGTGTAGTAGAGTACCTCTGAGCTGTAGTGTAGTAGAGTACATCTGAGCTGTAGAGTACCTCTGAGCTGTCGAGTAGTAGCGTACCTCTGAGCTGTAGAGTAGTAGAGTACCTCTGAGCTGTAGTGTAGTAGAGTACCTCTGAGCTGTAGAGTACCTCTGAGCTGTAGTGTAGTAGCGTAATAATTATAAATAATAATAAGCCATTTAGCAGACGCTTTTATCCAAAGCGAGTGTAGTAGAGTACAGTCATGTGTGCACACATTTTTATGTATGGGTGGTCCCGGGGATCGAACCCACTACCCTGGCATTTCAAGCGCCATGCTCTACCAATTGAGCTACAGAAGACCACAAGAGTACATCTGAGCTGTAGTGTAGTAGAGTACCTCTGAGCTGTAGTGTAGTAGAGCACCTCTGAGCTGTAGAGTACCTCTGAGCTGTAGAGTAGTAGAGTACCTCTGAGCTGTAGAGTACCTCTGAGTTGTAGAGTAGTAGAGTACCTCTGAGCTGTAGAGTAGTAGAGTACCTCTGAGCTTTAGAGTAGTAGAGTACCTCTGAGCTTTAGAGTAGTAGAGTACCTCTGAGCTGTAGAGTAGTAGAGTACCTCTGAGTTGTAGAGTAGTAGAGTACCTCTGAGCTGTAGAGTAGTAGAGTACCTCTGAGCTGTAGTGAGTAGTAGAGTACCTCTGAGCTAGTAGAGTAGTAGAGTACCTCTGAGCTGTAGAGTAGTAGAGTACCTCTGAGCTGTAGAGTAGTAGAGTACCTCTGAGCTGTAGAGTAGTAGAGTACCTCTGAGCTGTAGAGTAGTAGAGTACCTCTGAGCTGTAGAGTAGTAGAGTACCTCTGAGCTGTAGAGTAGTAGAGTACCTCTGAGCTGTAGAGTAGTAGAGTACCTCTGAGCTGTAGAGTAGTAGAGTACCTCTGAGTTGTAGAGTAGTAGAGTACCGCTGAGTTGTAGAGTAGGAGAGTACCTCTCTGAGAGCTGTAGAGTACCTCTGAGCTGTAGAGTAGTAGAGTACCGCTGAGCTGTAGAGTAGTAGAGTACCTCTGAGCTGTAGAGTAGTAGAGTACCTCTGAGCTGTAGAGTACCGCTGAGCTGTAGTGTAGTAGTGTACCTCTGAGCTGTAGTGTAGTAGAGTACCTCTGAGCTGTAGAGTAGTAGAGTACCTCTGAGCTGTAGAGTAGTAGAGTACCTCTGAGCTGTAGAGTAGTAGAGTACCTCTGAGCTGTAGAGTACTGCTGAGCTGTAGTGTAGTAGAGTACAGCTGAGTTGTAGAGTAGTAGAATACCTCTGAGCTGTAGTAGTACCGCTGAGTTGTAGAGTAGTAGAGTACCTCTGAGCTGTAGAGTAGTAGAGTACCTCTGAGCTGTAGAGTAGTAGAGTACTGCTGAGTTGTAGAGTAGTAGAATACCTCTGAGCTGTAGAGTACCTCTGAGCTGTAGAGTACCTCTGAGCTGTAGAGTACCTCTGAGCTGTAGTGTAGTAGTGTACCTCTGAGCTGTAGTGTAGTAGTGTACCTCTGAGCTGTAGTGTAGTAGAGTACCTCTGAGCTGTAGAGTAGTAGAGTACCTCTGAGCTGTAGAGTAGTAGAGTACTGCTGAGCTGTAGAGTAGTAGAATACCTCTGAGCTGTAGAGTACCTCTGAGCTGTAGAGTACCTCTGCTGTAGAGTAGTAGAGTACCTCTGAGCTGTAGAGTAGTAGAGTACCTCTGAGCTGTAGAGTAGTAGAGTACTGCTGAGTTGTAGAGTAGTAGAATACCTCTGAGCTGTAGAGTAGTAGAGTACCTCTGAGCTGTAGTGTAGTAGAGTACCTCTGAGCTGTAGTGTAGTAGAGTACCTCTGAGCTGTAGTGTAGTAGAGTACCTCTGAGCTGTAGTGTAGTAGAGTACCTCTGAGCTGTAGTGTAGTAGAGTACCTCTGAGCTGTAGTGTAGTACCTCTGAGCTGTAGTGTAGTAGAGTACCTCTGAGCTGTAGAGTAGTAGAGTACCTCTGAGCTGTAGTGTAGTAGAGTACCTCTGAGCTGTAGAGTAGTAGAGTACCTCTGAGCTGTAGTGTAGTAGAGTAATAATTATAAATAATAATAAGCCATTTACCAGACACTTTTATCCAAAGCGACTTACAGTCATGTGTGCACACATTTTTATGTATGGGTGGTCCCGGGGATCGAACCCACTACCCTGGCATTTCAAGCGCCATGCTCTACCAATTGAGCTACAGAAGAGTACAAGAGTACATCTGAGCTGTAGTGTAGTAGAGAGTACCTCTGAGCTGTAGTGTAGTAGAGTACCTCTTAGCTGTGAGTAGAGTAGTAGAGTACCTCTGAGCTGTAGAGTACCTCTGAGCTGTAGAGTAGTAGAGTACCTCTGAGCTGTAGAGTACCTCTGAGCTGTAGAGTAGTAGAGTACCTCTGAGCTGTAGAGTAGTAGAGTACCTCTGAGCTGTAGAGTAGTAGAGTACCTCTGAGCTGTAGAGTAGTAGAGTACCTCTGAGCTGTAGAGTAGTAGAGTACCTCTGAGCTGTAGAGTAGTAGAGTACCTCTGAGCTGTAGAGTAGTAGAGTACCTCTGAGCTGTAGAGTAGTAGAGTACCTCTGAGCTGTAGAGTAGTAGAGTACCTCTGAGCTGTAGAGTAGTAGAGTACCTCTGAGCTGTAGAGTAGTAGAGTACCTCTAGAGTACCTCTGAGCTGTTAGAGTAGTAGAGTACCTCTGAGCTTTAGAGTAGTAGAGTACCTCTGAGCTGTAGAGTAGTAGAGTACCTCTGAGCTGTAGAGTAGTAGAGTACCTCTGAGCTGTAGTGTAGTAGAGTACCTCTGAGCTGTAGTGTAGTAGAGTACCGCTGAGTTGTAGAGTACCGCTGAGTTGTAGAGTAGTAGAGTACCTCTGAGCTGTAGTGTAGTAGAGTACCTCTGAGCTGTAGTGTAGTAGAGTACCTCTGAGCTGTAGTGTAGTAGAGTAGCTGAGAGTAGAGTACCTCTGAGCTGTAGAGTAGTAGAGTACCTCTGAGCTGTAGAGTAGTAGAGTACCTCTGAGCTGTAGTGTAGTAGAGTACCGCTGAGTTGTAGAGTACCTCTGAGCTGTAGAGTAGTAGAGTACCTCTGAGCTGTAGTGTAGTAGAGTACCTCGCTGAGTAGTAGAGTACCTCTGAGCTGTAGAGTAGTAGAGTACCTCTGAGCTGTAGAGTAGTAGAGTACCACTGAGCTGTAGTGTAGTAGAGTACCGCTGAGCTGTAGAGTAGTAGAGTACCTCTGAGCTGTAGAGTACTGCTGAGCTGTAGTGTAGTAGAGTACCTCTGAGCTGTAGAGTAGTAGAGTACCTCTGAGCTGTAGTGTAGTAGAGTACCGCTGAGTTGTAGAGTAGTAGAGTACCTCTGAGCTGTAGTGTAGTAGAGTACCTCTGAGCTGTAGTGTAGTACCTCTGAGCTGTAGTGTAGTACCTCTGAGCTGTAGTGTAGTACCTCTGAGCTGTAGTGTAGTAGAGTAATAATTATAAATAATAATAAGCCATTTAGCAGACGCTTTTATCCAAAGCGACTTACAGTCATGTGTGCACACATTTTTATGTATGGGTAGGTCCCTGGGGAGTCGTACCTCTCTACCCTGGCATTTCAAGCGCCATGCTCTACCAATTGAGCTACAGAAGACCACAAGAGTACATCTGAGCTGTAGTGTAGTAGAGTACCTCTGAGCTGTAGAGTAGAGTACCTCTAGTAGTGTAGTACCTCTGAGCTGTAGTGTAGTAGAGTACCTCTGAGCTGTAGAGTAGTAGAGTACCTCTGTGACTGTAGAGTAGTAGAGTACCTCTGAGCTGTAGTGTAGTAGAGTACCTCTGAGCTGACAGTAGTAGAGTACCGCTGAGCTGTAGTGTAGTAGAGTACCTCTGAGCTGTAGAGTAGTAGAGTACCTCTGAGCTGTAGTGTAGTATAGTACCTCTGAGCTGTAGAGTAGTAGAGTACCTCTGAGCTGTAGTGTAGTAGAGTACCTCTGAGCTGTAGTACCTCTGAGCTGTAGTGTAGTAGAGTAATAATAATGTATAATAATAAGCCATTTAGCAGACGCTTTTTAGAGTAAAGCGACTTACAGTCATGTGTGCACATTTTTACGTAGGGTGGTCCCGGGGATCGAACCCACTACCCTGGCGTTTCAAGCGCAATGCTCTACCAATTGAGCTACAGAAGACCACAAGAGTACATCTGAGCTGTAGTGTAGTAGAGTACCTCTGAGCTGTAGAGTTGTAGAGTACCTCTGAGCTGTAGAGTAGTAGAGTACCTCTGAGCTGTAGAGTAGTAGAGTACCTCTGAGCTGTAGAGTAGTAGAGTACCTCTGAGCTGTAGAGTAGTAGAGTACCTCTGAGCTGTAGAGTAGTAGAGTACCTCTGAGCTGTAGAGTAGTAGAGTACCTCTGAGCTGTAGAGTAGTAGAGTACCTCTGAGCTGTAGAGTACCTCTGAGCTGTAGAGTAGTAGAGTACCTCTGAGCTGTAGAGTAGTAGAGTACCTCTGAGCTGTAGAGTAGTAGAGTACCTCTGAGCTGTAGAGTAGTAGAGTACCTCTGAGCTGTAGAGTAGTAGAGTACCTCTGAGCTGTAGAGTAGTAGAGTACCTCTGAGCTGTAGAGTAGTAGAGTACCTCTGAGCTGTAGAGTAGTAGAGTACCTCTCTGAGCTGTAGAGTAGTAGAGTACCTCTGAGCTGTAGAGTAGTAGAGTACCTCTGAGCTGTAGAGTACCTCTGAGCTGTAGTGTAGTAGAGTACCTCTGAGCTGTAGAGTAGTAGAGTACCTCTGAGCTGTAGAGTAGTAGAGTACCGCTGAGTTAGAGAGTAGTAGAGTACCTCTGAGCTGTAGTGTAGTAGAGTACCGCTGAGTTGTAGAGTAGTAGAGTACCTCTGAGCTGTAGAGTAGTAGAGTACCTCTGAGCTGTAGAGTAGTAGAGTACCTCTGAGCTGTAGAGTAGTAGAGTACCTCTGAGCTTGTAGAGTACCTCTGAGCTGTAGAGTAGTAGAGTACCTCTGAGCTGTAGAGTAGTAGAGTACCTCTGAGCTGTAGAGTAGTAGAGTACCTCTGAGCTGTAGAGTAGTAGAGTACCGCTGAGTTAGAGAGTAGTAGAGTACCTCTGAGCTAGTAGTAGTAGTAGAGTACCGCTGAGTTGTAGAGTAGTAGAGTACCTCTGAGCTGTAGTGTAGTAGAGTACCTCTGAGCTGTAGAGTAGTAGAGTACCTCTGAGCTGTAGTGTAGTAGAGTACCGCTGAGTTGTAGAGTACCTCTGAGCTGTAGAGTACCTCTGAGCTGTAGAGTAGTAGAGTACCACTGAGCTGTAGTGTAGTAGAGTACCGCTGAGTTGTAGAGTAGTAGAGTACCTCTGAGCTGTAGAGTACTGTAGAGTACTGAGCTGTAGTGTAGTAGTAGAGTACCTCTGAGCTGTAGAGTAGTAGAGTACCTCTGAGCTGTAGTGTAGTAGAGTACCGCTGAGTTGTAGAGTAGTAGAGTACCTCTGAGCTGTAGTGTAGTAGAGTACCTCTGAGCTGTAGTGTAGTACCTCTGAGCTGTAGTGTAGTACCTCTGAGCTGTAGTGTGTAGTAGAGTAATAATTATAAATAATAATATGCCATTTAGCAGACGCTTTTATCCAAAGCGACTTACAGTCATGTGTGCACACATTTTTATGTATGGGTGGTCCCGGGGATTGAACCCACTACCCTGGCATTTCAAGCGCCATGCTCTACCAATTGAGCTACAGAAGACCACAAGAGTACATCTGAGCTGTAGTGTAGTAGAGTACCTCTGAGCTGTAGAGTAGTAGAGTACCGCTGAGCTGTAGAGTACCTCTGACCTCTAGTGTAGTAGAGTACCTCTGAGCTCTAGTGTAGTAGAGTACCTCTGAGAGCTCTAGTGTAGTAGAGTACCTCTGAGCTAGAGTAGAGTAGTAGTAGTACCTCTGAGCTCTAGTGTAGTAGAGTACCTCTGAGCTCTAGTGTAGTAGAGTACCTCTGAGCTCTAGTGTAGTAGAGTACCTCTCTGCGGTGTAGAGTAGTAGAGTACCTCTGAGCTGACCTCTGAGCTGTAGAGTACCGCTGAGCTGTAGAGTACCTCTGAGCTGTAGAGTAGTAGAGTACCTCTGAGCTGTAGTAGTAGTACCTCTGAGCTGTAGTGTAGTAGAGTACCTCTGAGCTGTAGAGTAGTAGAGTACCTCTGAGCTGTAGAGTAGTAGAGTACCGCTGAGCTGTAGAGTAGTAGAGTACCTCTGAGCTGTAGAGTAGTAGAGTACCGCTGAGCTGTAGAGTAGTAGAGTACCTCTGAGCTCTAGTGTAGTAGAGTACCTCTGAGCTCTAGTGTAGTAGAGTAACTCTGAGCTCTAGTGTAGTAGAGTACCTCTGAGCTCTAGTGTAGTAGAGTACCTCTGAGCTCTAGTGTAGTAGAGTACCTCTGAGCTCTAGTGTAGTAGAGTACCTCTGCGGTGTAGAGTAGTAGAGTACCTCTGAGCTGTAGAGTAGTAGAGTACCTCTGAGCTGTAGAGTAGTAGAGTACCTCTGAGCTGTAGAGTACCTCTGAGCTGTAGAGTACCTCTGAGCTGTAGAGTAGTATAGTACCTCTGAGCTGTAGAGTAGTAGAGTACCTCTGAGCTGTAGAGTAGTAGAGTACCTCTGAGCTGTAGAGTAGTAGAGTACCTCTGAGCTGTAGAGTACCTCTGAGCTGTAGAGTAGTAGAGTACCTCTGAGCTGTAGAGTACCTCTGAGCTGTAGAGTACCTCTGAGCTGTAGAGTAGTAGAGTACCTCTGAGCTGTAGAGTAGTAGAGTACCTCTGAGCTGTAGAGTAGTAGAGTACCGCTGAGCTGTAGAGTAGTAGAGTACCTCTGAGCTGTAGAGTAGTAGAGTACCTCTGAGCTGTTGTGTAGTAGAGTACCTCTGCGGTGTAGAGTAGTAGAGTACCTCTGAGCTGTAGAGTAGTAGAGTACCTCTGAGCTGTAGAGTACCTCTGAGCTGTAGAGTAGTAGAGTACCTCTGAGCTGTAGAGTAGTAGAGTACCTCTGAGTTGTAGAGTACCTCTCTGAGCTGTAGAGTAGTAGAGTACCTCTGAGCTGTAGAGTAGTAGAGTACCTCTGAGCTGTAGAGTAGTAGAGTACCTCTGAGCTGTAGAGTAGCAGACTACCTCTCAGCTGTAGAGTAGTAGAGTACCTCTGAGCTGTAGAGTACCTCTGAGTTGTAGAGTAGTAGAGTACCTCTCTGAGCTGTAGAGTAGTAGAGTACCTCTGAGCTGTAGAGTAGTAGAGTACCTCTGAGCTGTAGAGTAGTAGTAGTAGAGTACCTCTGAGCTGTAGTGTAGTAGAGTACCTCTGAGCTGTAGAGTAGTAGAATACCTCTGAGCTGTAGAGTAGTAGAATACCTCTGAGCTGTAGAGTAGTAGAATACCTCTGAGCTGTAGAGTATTAGAATACCTCTGAGCTGTAGAGTATTAGAATACCTCTGAGCTGTAGAGTACCTCTGAGCTGTAGAGTAGTAGAGTACCTCTGAGCTGTAGAGTAGTAGAGTACCTCTGAGCTGTAGAGTAGTAGAGTACCTCTGAGCTGTAGAGTAGTAGAGTACCTCTGAGCTGTAGAGTAGTAGAGTACCTCTGAGCTGTAGAGTAGTAGAGTACCTCTGGCTGTAGAGTACCTCTGAGCTGTAGTGTAGTAGAGTACCTCTGAGCTGTAGAGTAGTAGAGTACCTCTGAGCTGTAGAGTAGTACCTCTGAGCTGTAGAGTAGTAGAGTACCTCTGAGCTGTAGAGTAGTAGAGTACCTCTGAGCTGTAGAGTAGTAGAGTACCTCTGAGCTGTAGAGTAGTAGAGTACCTCTGAGCTGCAGAGTAGTAGAGTACCTCTGAGCTGTAGAGTACCTCTGAGCTGTAGAGTAGTAGAGTACCGCTGAGCTGTAGTGTAGTAGAGTACAGCTCTAGTGTAGTAGAGTACCTCTGTAGTGTAGTAGAGTACCTCTGAGCTGTAGAGTAGTAGAGTACCTCTGAGCTGTAGAGTAGTAGAGTAGTAGAGTACCTCTGAGCTGTAGAGTAGTAGAGTACCTCTGAGCTGTAGAGTAGTAGAGTACCTCTGAGCTGTAGAGTAGTAGAGTACCTCTGAGCTGTAGTGTAGTAGAGTACCTCTGAGCTGTAGTGTAGTAGAGTACCTCTGAGCTGTAGAGTAGTAGAATACCTCTGAGCTGTAGAGTAGTAGAATACCTCTGAGCTGTAGAGTAGTAGAATACCTCTGAGCTGTAGAGTATTAGAATACCTCTGAGCTGTAGAGTACCTCTGAGAATAGAGTCTGAGCTGTAGAGTACCTCTGAGCTGTAGAGTAGTAGAGTACCTCTGAGCTGTAGAGTAGTAGAGTACCTCTGAGCTGTAGAGTAGTAGAGTACCTCTGAGCTGTAGAGTAGTAGAGTACCTCTGAGCTGTAGAGTAGTAGAGTACCTCTGAGCTGTAGAGTAGTAGAGTACCTCTGAGCTGTAGAGTAGTAGAGTACCTCTGGCTGTAGAGTACCTCTGAGCTCTAGTGTAGTAGAGTACCTCTGAGCTCTAGTGTAGTAGAGTACCTCTGAGCTCTAGTGTAGTAGAGTACCTCTGCGGTGTAGAGTAGTAGAGTACCGCTGAGCTGTAGAGTAGTAGAGTACCTCTGAGCTGTAGTGTAGTAGAGTACCTCTGAGCTGTAGTGTAGTAGAGTACCTCTGAGCTGTAGTGTAGTAGAGTACCTCTGAGCTGTAGAGTAGTAGAGTACCTCTGAGCTGTAGAGTAGTAGAGTACCTCTGAGCTGTAGAGTAGTAGAGTACCTCTGAGCTGTAGAGTAGTAGAGTACCTCTGAGCTGTAGAGTAGTAGAGTACCGCTGAGCTGTAGAGTAGTAGAGTACCTCTGAGCTCTAGTGTAGTAGAGTACCTCTGAGCTCTAGTGTAGTAGAGTACCTCTGAGCTCTAGTGTAGTAGAGTACCTCTGAGCTCTAGTGTAGTAGAGTACCTCTGCGGTGTAGAGTACCTCTGCGCTGTAGAGTAGTAGAGTACCTCTGAGCTGTAGAGTAGTAGAGTACCTCTGAGCTGTAGAGTAGTAGAGTACCTCTGAGCTGTAGAGTAGTAGAGTACCTCTGAGCTGTAGAGTACCTCTGAGCTGTAGTGTAGTAGAGTACCTCTGAGCTGTAGTGTAGTAGAGTACCTCTGAGCTGTAGCTGTAGAGTACCTAGAGTAGACCTCTGAGCTGTAGAGTAGTAGAGTACCTCTGAGCTGTAGAGTACCTCTGAGCTGTAGAGTACCTCTGAGCTGTAGAGTACCTCTGAGCTGTAGAGTACCTCTGAGCTGTAGAGTACCTCTGAGCTGTAGAGTACCTCTGAGCTGTAGAGTACCTCTGAGCTGTAGAGTACCTCTGAGCTGTAGAGTACCTCTGAGCTGTAGAATAGTAGAGTACCTCTGAGCTGTAGAGTACCTCTGAGCTGTAGAGTAGTAGAGTACCTCTGAGCTGTAGAGTACCTCTGAGCTGTAGAGTAGTAGAGTACCGCTGAGCTGTAGAGTAGTAGAGTACCTCTGAGCTGTAGAGTAGTAGAGTACCTCTGAGCTCTAGTGTAGTAGAGTACCTCTGCGGTGTAGAGTAGTAGAGTACCGCTGAGCTGTAGTGTAGTAGAGTACCTCTGAGCTGTAGAGTACCTCTGAGCTCTAGTGTAGTAGAGTACCGCTGAGCTGTAGAGTAGTAGAGTACCTCTGAGCTGTAGAGTAGTAGAGTACCTCTGAGCTGTAGAGTAGTAGAGTACCTCTGAGCTGTAGAGTAGTAGAGTACCTCTGAGCTGTAGAGTAGTAGAGTACCGCTGAGCTGTAGTGTAGTAGAGTACCTCTGAGCTGTAGAGTACCTCTGAGCTGTAGAGTAGTAGAGTACCTCTGAGCTGTAGAGTAGTAGAGTACCTCTGAGCTGTAGAGTAGCAGACTACCTCTCAGCTGTCGAGTAGTAGAGTACCTCTGAGTTGTAGAGTAGTAGAGTACCTCTCTGAGCTGTAGAGTAGTAGAGTACCTCTGAGCTGTAGTGTAGTAGAGTACCTCTGAGCTGTAGAGTAGTAGAGTACCTCTGAGCTGTAGAGTAGTAGAGTACCTGTGAGCTGTAGAGTAGCAGACTACCTCTCAGCTGTCGAGTAGTAGAGTACCGCTGAGCTGTCGAGTAGTAGAGTACTTCTGAGCTGTAGAGTAGTAGAGTACCTCTGAGCTGTAGAGTAGTAGAGTACCTCTGAGCTGTAGAGTAGTAGAGTACCTCTGAGCTGTAGTGTAGTACCTCTGAGCTGTAGTGTAGTAGAGTACCTCTGAGCTGTAGAGTAGTAGAGTACCTCTGAGTTGTAGAGTAGTAGAGTACCTCTGAGCTGTAGAGTAGTAGAGTACCTCTGAGCTGTAGAGTAGTAGAGTACCTCTGAGCTGTAGAGTAGTAGAGTACCTCTGAGCTGTAGAGTAGTAGAGTACCTCCTCTGAGCTGTAGAGTAGTAGAGTACCTCTGAGCTGTAGAGTAGTAGAGTACCTCTGAGCTGTAGAGTACCTCTGAGCTGTAGAGTAGTAGAGTACCTCTGAGCTGTAGAGTACCTCTGAGCTGTAGAGTAGTAGAGTACCTCAGAGCTGTAGAGTACCTCTGAGCTGTAGAGTAGTAGAGTACCTCTGAGCTGTAGTAGTAGTAGTAGTACCTCTGAGCTGTAGAGTAGTAGAGTACCTCTGAGCTGTAGAGTAGTAGAGTACCTCTGAGCTGTAGAGTAGTAGAGTACCTCTGAGCTGTAGAGTAGTAGAGTACCTCTGAGCTGTAGAGTAGTAGAGTACCTCTGAGCTGTAGAGTACCTCTGAGCTGTAGAGTACCTCTGAGCTGTAGAGTAGTAGAGTACCTCTGAGCTGTAGTGTAGTAGAGTAGAGTACTGAGCTCTGAGTACCTCTGAGCTGTAGTAGTAGAGTACCTCTGAGCTGTAGTGTAGTAGAGTACCTCTGAGTTGTAGAGTAGTAGCTGTAGAGTAGTAGAGTACCTCTGAGCTGTAGAGTAGTAGAGTACCTCTGAGCTGTAGAGTACCTCTGAGCTGTAGAGTAGTAGAGTACCTCTGAGCTGTAGTGTAGTAGAGTACCTCTGAGCTGTAGAGTAGTAGAGTACCTCTGAGCTGTAGAGTACCTCTGAGCTGTAGAGTAGTAGAGTACCGCTGAGCTGTAGAGTAGTAGAGTACCTCTGAGCTGTAGAGTAGTAGAGTACCTCTGAGCTGTAGAGTAGTAGAGTACCTCTGAGCTCTAGTGTAGTAGAGTACCTCTGAGCTCTAGTGTAGTAGAGTACCTCTGAGCTCTAGTGTAGTAGAGTACCTCTGAGCTCTAGTGTAGTAGAGTACCTCTGAGCTGTAGAGTAGTAGAGTACCTCTGAGCTGTAGAGTAGTAGAGTACCTCTGAGCTCTAGTGTAGTAGAGTACCGCTGAGCTGTAGAGTAGTAGAGTACCTCTGAGCTGTAGAGTAGTAGAGTACCTCTGAGCTGTAGAGTAGTAGAGTCCCTCTGAGCTGTAGAGCAGTAGAGTACCTCTGAGCTGTAGAGTAGTAGAGTACCTCTGAGCTGTAGAGTACCTCTGAGTTGTAGAGTAGTAGAGTACCCCTCTGAGTTGTAGAGTAGTAGAGTACCTCTGAGCTGTAGAGTAGTAGAGTACCTCTGAGCTGTAGAGTAGTAGAGTACCTCTGAGCTGTAGAGTAGTAGAGTACCTCTGAGCTGTAGAGTAGTAGAGTACCTCTGAGCTGTAGAGTAGTAGAGTACCTCTGAGCTGTAGAGTACTCTGATCTGTAGAGTACCTCTGAGCTGTAGAGTAGTAGAGTACCTCTGAGCTGTAGAGTAGTAGAGTACCTCTTAGCTGTAGTGTAGTACCTCTGAGATGTAGAGTACCTCTCAGCTGTCGAGTAGTAGAGTACCTCTCAGCTGTCGAGTAGTAGAGTACCGCTGAGCTGTCGAGTAGTAGCGTACCTCTGAGCTGTAGAGTAGTAGAGTACCTCTGAGCTGTAGAGTAGTAGAGTACCTCTGAGCTGTAGAGTAGTAGAGTACCTCTGAGCTGTAGAGTAGTAGAGTACCTCTGAGCTGAGAACAGGCTCAGATGGCAGGTTTGTTTTTAGGGGGTTAGGAGGGGACTCAGATTGTAATTGACTCAGGTAAGAATTATATTTTGTAGTGTAACCCATCATAATTTCCTGTCCACCTATTTTAACCGTTGCCATTACTAGAGCCTGCTCCGCCACCGCCTGGGGACCCTGCTGTTCTTGTTCTGGAAGGGATGCAGAAGAGATCGAATTACTACATGGAACCACCACATTGGAGTAAGGAGGATCATACTTTTGAGAAGATTGAATTTGATCTCCACCCAGCATAACCTCCTTGTCTTCCTTTCCTATTTTAACAGGACTAGTGCTATCTATAGGGGCTATAGCCAGGTGTTCCCCCTTACCATGACTGGGGCAGTTGGCTTGGGGGCTGGAGGTCTTACTACTCTCCCCTGATGGTAAATCCTCCTGAAGTACAAAAGAGATCTTTCCAAAGGAGCAGGGCTCAATTTCAATAAAGGCCTGTACCGTAAGTGGTAAGGGGACTTTATTGGGAATGGGGGCAAGAGGGACTGATATCAATCTACGGTCTTCCCTCTCCAATGAAGTGCATGGGCCCTGAGGACTGGGGAGCTGCCTGGGAGCATATGGAGGTAAACCAGACCAGGGGAAACCTACCACCGGTAAGGGCTTAGATGGTGTATCCCTAGTGGCTTTAAGATCTGCTACTACCTGGGCATAGGAGGTGGGCCTCAAAGGTTGGGAAACCTTAGGCAAAGGTGGAAACTCCACAGGACACAATGTTAAAGGTGTCTGAGTAGATGGAGCTACTCGAGGGGCCTGTAGCATGGATCTCAGTGTATCCGTTGAAGTTATAGTAAACTTGTGCCTATATCTGGCTTTGGCCCAAACTACTGCCTTATTAAAGGCCTCCAGGTGAAAATCATGAAGTTCCTCTAAACCCAGAGCTATCACCATATCATAATGCTCCCATAATATACCCATGTTAGCCTCCATCCACTGTGCAGTATTCTGCTTAACCTTCTCTAAAGCGTCTATAGTAGGTGAAGAGGGTTTAATAAAAGCAGATAGCTTAGCAACCTGTCTAAGCATCCCAAGGGGGCAAGAACCCGTAGTAACAGAGTTGACCAAAGTCTCTGAATGGTGTAGAGCCTGCAGTAACTTAAAGTACTTTTTAGTAAGTACCAGATCTACAGGGGCCATAGGTCTATTAATAATCTACTCTCATGGTAGGGGCTGGGGTGCACTCACCCAAGTCAATATTCCGAGCCAAGCTCCCATAACGATTGTGGAGAGGGACAGACATATTGGCATCTGTTGTCTCTAAGGCTGATAGCTAAAAACAATGTAAACAGGTAAGGTAAGCATATAAAGATCCCTATCTAAAACAAGCATGGAAAAAAAAAGGGGGGGGTGGGGAGGATAGGGTAGGGTTTAAAAAAAGGGGGGGGTTTACATAAAACACACAATGATTAATGACCGGACTGGAAAGAGAACTAGATACCACACTCAATCTAACAAACACTCACTTTTACAGGTGAACTCTCAAGGAGTGAACTCTCACTGCCATCTGGTGGATTTAGGATGTAATCATTTTCATTTAATGATGACTACACAAAACCAAAAACATCCACCATTAAAGGTATGGAACTGGAAGTGTTTGGTGGTTCTTCCTTTGTAGTTTCCAATTTGTTCCGATGGTAGTATAAAAACAATTTTGTATTTTCCTTAGTGAAAAACAAGTGGACATATAAAATATATATATATATATATACACACGTTGTGGTCTTCAGTGTGCAAACCTAGTCCAAAACAAATTCTTACCCAGGTCCTTTATTCCATACTCACATTTGAAATGTTTGGGTGGCCTACCCTTAGTGATGGAGGAAGAATGGAAGAATCCAATAGTGGATGTTAACGGTGTGCTCCTGCACTTGAATTGTTTGTTGATTTTGTAGTCCTTTTGGTTTTAAAAGTATCTGAATCCCCTGTTTAAAATAAAAGGGTGTCCAGAAAGTCATCAAAAATTGTTTCCAGATATACAAATAAAAAGCGCTGCCTGACGTTTCGCCTTACTAGGCTTCATCAGAGGTAACAAGACAATGGGCAAAACAGGAACTTTAAAAAGGGTTTCAGAGGGGCTGACCTCCAGTGGCAATCACTGTTAATTGGTCCTTGGCATTTTTCCCTCCAAAACTTTCTGCATCTAAAATGTCCCCAAATAGATACAAGTTCCCTCTATAGGTAGGGAAGACTTATAATACATTAAAATGTGTAGTCTTCTTATAAGTTCCTATTGCCCATAATTAGATCTCATTTTTTAATCAGAATACCTAATTGTGATAATAGCCAACCAGGCACAGGCTAGGTTAGGTAGGGGACAAATTATTCACACCATGTGGGTGTTAAGTGTGCACGGGCACAGGGGCTATATACACTGCTCAAAAAAATAAAGGGAACACTAAAATAACACATCCTAGATCTGAATGAATTAAATAATCTTCTTAAATACTTTTTTCTTTACATAGTTGAATGTGCTGACAACAAAATCACACAAAAATTATCAATGGAAATCAAATGTATCAACCCATGGAGGTCTGGATTTGGAGTCACCCTCAAAATTAAAGTAGAAAAACCACACTACAGGCTGAT
>JAGTTL010000980.1:0-20645 GCA_036851935.1 Coregonus suidteri
TTTCCCCCCCAAACAAAAGTATAAAAAAAATACAATAACAAACCATTTTTAACTCTTTTATTACAGATAACAATACCAAATAAATCTAATTAACTGGTTAAGCTTAACTCAACACCCATAAACAAGGCCAAGTTTATCTCCGCTAGAGAAAACACAACCCTTTCCCTTCTCTTATTTGGCCTTCCCATAATATAAATAACACCATTCTGCCACCATAGAGACAGTAAGAGGAACCTATGGGTTCTCAGTTGAAGGCCAATGAAGGCAAAAGGCCGGGTTTGTTTTTATTTTGGTTGTGAGCTTCCCTTCCCAAGGGCCGCCTCCATCCTGATTGTCTGGAATTGACTATAAAACGCCAGGGACATGAAGGATGCCCACCAATTTTCATTTTTCAATGGAAATCAAACATATGTGCCAACTCCCCTTCTTAAGAGGGAAAATGGCACTGTAAAGGGATCCTTTAATTTTAGCAACACCCACTTACTACAACGTTTGTATTTTCCAGAGTTATTGTTAGCAAAGAGGAAGACATGGAGGGTTCAACGCTGACACAGAGGAGGGGTGAGTGTCGGTTGGAGGAAAGGGCGATCCAGACAGACTACGTGATGGAGCTGGGACCCAGGTTGGCTCGGGTTTTTTGCAGATCCAGAAGGATCGGAGAGAAGATGAGGGATTTGGTTCAAGACGAGGAAATGCCAAGACTGATTGAGGAGGTAACAAGACCAACTTTGACAAGTCGACTAGAGTTCTATTTAACATTTTAAATTTAAAAGCAAATAAAGTTATTGAAAGGGGCAAAATTTTTCCATATCACATGGAATGTAAGCTAACAATGTTTTGTCCTTATTCTTTTTGTATTAGGCTACACCATGGCAATGCTTATAACTGTTCTTGTCAAAATGTGTTTGTATCATGTCTGTCTGTTTCAGTTATTTTATGTCCTCAGTTTTTAAAGGTTGTCTTGTCATAAAAAAAAACAACCGTTCTATCATAGACGCTCATATAGGGTTATGTGGTTGTCTCACCTAGCTACCTTAAGTTGGGAAAGCACTAACTAACTATAAGTCGTTCTGGATAAAAGCGTCTGATAAATGGCTAAAATGTAAATGTATGCTGGGTGTGGGGAAATGTATTTTTACCTTAGCGGGCCCCATTGGTTTGGGGCCCCCAGGGTTGGGAAAGGGACTGGTGGCAAGGCGGTGAGGGGACACTAGAATTTAAAATTAAAATTATATTTGTGATGTATAATTTAAATATTGCTGCTCAAAACAGTATGTATGAAATGAAACTAAATGTATCACTTTCCTCATGTCTGTTTTTTTCTCACGCAAAAGGGAAAGAGATGTGAGCACTGTCCCTTCCACTGGTTTATGGCTCCCTGTATTGCCCCCCCCCCCGGGCCCCTTTCCACCAATCAAGGCCTTCCCAAACCATGTTCCCTCCCCCCTCTCCATTGACCATAAAGGCCGCTCAGGATCCCACACGGTTCATTGTATTTTCATATTTGTCCCTAAAACCTGCCAGTCCCCTAAATGCCCAGTTCCCAAAGGGCCACTGCAATGTACTACGGGAAAAGGGAGGACCTAGGGACGGGTAACATTTTTTTCCTCAATGTTTGGAAATCGAAAACCTGCCAAAATTTTCTTTGCCGAAACCCCCCTTGCAAGCCACATAAACCCGTAGAGGGCACCCTGAGGTCTCATTTGGGCTCCAGGGGAAAATTCTTTCCCGAAAAGGGGAACAGATTCTATCCTTACCCCTTCCCACCCCTGGCTCGGGGTTTTCATTGGAAAATTCATTAAATTTTCCTCGAAACTCCCGCCTGCTTTTTTTCGCCAAGAGTCCCCTTTTTTCCACAGAGGCCACTGCAGTTTTTCCCACGGGAAAAGGGGGGAGGCCTATGGAAAAAGATATACTCTTTCCCCCCATGCGGGGGCACGATTTTTTCTGCCACACTTCTTTGTAAAGGGACCCCCATCAGCCACATCGACAGTAAGGGCCCCAACTGAGGTCTCATTTAAACTCCGTGGAAATATCTAATGTAAAGGAAGAGGACAAAATTCTACCCTTTACTCCCAAACACCCTGGCTCGGGTTTTCTTTGGGAAATTCCATTAAATTCCTCAAAAACCTCCCAGCCTGCTGTTTCACCCAAACCAAGTCCCCAGTTCCCACAGGGGCCCCACTGCAAACCACAGCCACTGTAAAGGGGGGAATCGTTTGGGCAGCTAGAAGTCTTCCTTCGTGCTGGCCCTCCATGCCCGCCAAAATTCTTTGGGCGATGACTCATGCCACCAGAAACGACAGTAGGGGGATACCTATGAGGTCCCCAGTTGCTAAAGAACCACTGCAGGGACCCCGCTCCGGTGTATGCACCGGGAGACCGGGGTCTGGCTCTCGCCCCCAAACCTGCCCCCTTCCCCCTGCCCCCGGGCCCGGGAAACTGGGGCGGCGGTTTTTTGGGGCCCCCTTTAAAGTTTCCCAAGGGGTTTTCCAGTTTTGTTTTAGGTTTTCCCAAATGCACAATGAATTACCGCCTTACCCCCCCGTTCCCCTGTGTCTCTTTCCCCAGGCCGGTGGTGGCTGGTCTACCTCCAGGGGAGTGAGGGACGAGAGGCTTTCCCCCCGCCCCCCTTGGACGCCTACCGCATTTCAAACCCTCCCCTTCCCGACCATTTTGGGGGGGGTAAAGTAAATATCAAAAATAATAAACAGCGAGTAGCCAGGGTAAAAAAAAAAGGGGAGAGGGGTCCAATGTAAAAAGTCCCCGGGTGGCCATTTGTTAATTGGGTTTAGCAACCCTTTTGGCTTGGTTTTGAACGAAGAGCCCGGACCAGACTTCACCGGGGAAACCCCGGTGAATGCAAGGAAAATTAGATTGGGACTGGTCTTTTTTGGGCTCCCCCCCGACCCGAGTTTAGGCCGGGGGCAAAAAACTTGGGGGAAGGGGAGATACCCCAGGTTACCGGGGGGCCCCAAATTTTGATACCGGGGTGACAAATAGGGAAAACCCCGGGGACGAGACTTTTTAGGTCTTGGGCCTGTCAAATTTTTCAGCTTGGGGGAAAGGGTTTTGGGTTTTCCCCCTTCTTTGGGGGGGGAAAAGTTTGTTGTTTGGGAAAAAAATTTAAACCCCCCGAAGACAAGGGGAGGGGAAAGGGGGGTGAGGGTTTTGAAACCCCCCCAAAATGGGAAAAAGTTTAGAGGGAAAGGAAAGGGGTTTTTCCCCCAAAATTTTCTACCCAGGGAAAGGGGGGGTGGCACAGACTTTCCCCCGTAAATAATTTTAATTTTCCCCCCTACCCAATCTCCTGGTTTCCCCTTTTTTGATAAACGGTTCCCCGGGGGGGGGTTGAAAAACCCCAACAAAAAGGGGGGGGGGGAAAAAAAATTCCCCCACTTGGAAAAAGGGGCCAGCAAGGGAAAGAAAGGGGGAAGGGTTATCTTCCTCCGCCTAAAAAATTTCCCCTCTTTTTCTTTCTTTCCACGAGAGCACCTTGGGACCCAAAGGAGTTCCCCGGAAACTACCCATTTCCCTTGGTTTTAAAAAAACCCCCCATTAAATTTTTAAATTTAAATTTTTCAGGAGGGAAATGCCCAAAAACCCAAAAAAACCCCCCCCCTCTTGCCCCCGGGGGCTTTGGAAAACCCCCCCCTTTATCCGCTCCCCCCTTTTTATGGCCCCAATTTTTGATTACCCTTCCCCCCCGCCTATGTTGCAGGGGAAAAAGTGTTACCAAACTTCCCCTTTTTTTTCCCCCCCCCTTCCCTCCCCCCCTTTTGGGGTTCCCCCCCCCCTTTTCTTCCCTTTAAAAAGGAAAAACCCTTTTGCCCCCCATTCCCCCCCTTTATTCCACCCCTTTTTTTTACCCCCCCCCCCTTTTTTCTTTTTCCTTTTTCCCCCCCCCCCTAAAGGGGGGATTTTTCCCCCCTTTTGGGGCCCCGGGGGGGGGGAAGGGGGGAAAAAAAAGGGAAAAACGAGGAAAAGGGGAGGGGGAAAGAGAGAGGGGGAAAAAAAATATTTTAAAGGGGAGGATATTGGATTTGGGGAAAAAAAGGATTGGGAAATTATTTTTTGGGTTGGGACCTCATTGGCCCAAACAAAATTTTTTCCAAAAAATTTGGGTTTTTTTTTTTTCATTTTAAAATATTTTAATAAAAATCCTTATTATTTTTTTTAAACTTTTTCCCCCCCCCCACATGAAATTTCCCCTTACCGCTTTTTTTTCCTTTTTAAATTTTATCCCTCTTTAATAAAAATTTTCCGGGGGGGTTTAAAGCCTGGTAAAATTTAATCGCTTGGGGGGGGGGCCCCTTTTTTGGGAAAAAAATTTGGTAGTCTTCTAAAACCCCCATTTGCCTTTGATCTGTAAATACTTTTAATTTTTCTTTTGGAACCTATTTCTTTGGCTTTCCGAAAAGGGGAAGGGGGAAATGTCCCCATTAAGAGTTTTTTATTAATTGGGTTAGTGCATGGAAAATTTTAAAACCCCAATTTTTACTTTTCCCCCGGGTTTTTTTAACACTGCCCTTAAACAAAAAAACATTTCGGGTTTTAAATTTTTTTATTGTCCCCAAAATTTAAATTTTTGGGGGTTTTTTTTTATTTTGGGTTATTTTATTTTTTTTTTCGGTTTTTTTTTTTTTTTTTTGTTTTTTTTGGGGGGTTTTTTTGCAAAAATCCCCCCGGGGGTAGGTTAACTGCGTTTATCTATTGGGAGGCCATTTACTGTGTTTAAATTTTGTGGGTTTTGTTTGTTTTTTTCCGTGGATAAAAGACTTTTTGTTTTAAAAGATATTTAATTTAAAGATGTTTCTTGGGCCCTCCCTTTTTTAAAAGAAAACCTGGAAAAAACCAACAAAAAAAAAAAGCCAAAGGAGAAAGGGCGAAAAACTTTGGGGTAATCCACTTGGGGGGAAATCCCAATAAAAGCCTATTTTCAAAAAAAGGCGCCAAGGGACTTTTTGGGAAATAAAGGGGGGGGAACCCCAAAAAAATTTTTTTTAAAAAATGGGCGGGGGGGGCAAAAAAAGGAGGGAAAAAGGGGCGAATTTAAAAGGAAAAGTTTTTAGGCCAAAAAAAGGGATGTAGGGCCCCGGGGGGGGGGGGGTTTTCCAGCCGGCCCCCCGTTTCCTTCCCGGGGGGGAAAAGGGGTTTTCCCCCAGTTAGGTCCGGGTGTTCCCCCCAAAACCCAAAAACGGGTTTTTAGGGGGTTTTTTTTTGGCCCCCCCCCCAATAGGTGGCTTTAAAAGGGGGTTGGGTCGAAGATAGGGGGCTTTAAAACCCAGCCCCCTTTCCCCCCCCCAAAAAGGGCCCCCCGGGGCCCCCCTGTTGGCCATCGACCCGGGGGGCGGTCCCCCCACCCCCTGTTCCGGGCCCCCAAAAGGTAGGGCCCCCCCGGCCCCCCTTTCCGGGAGAAGGGGGGGGGTTTTAAAATTTGGGGCCCCCCCCCTTTTTTTTTTCCTTTTTTTGGGGGGAATTAAGGCCCGGGGGTTTGGGGGGGCCCCCAGGGGTCCCAGGGAGCCGTTTTTCTTTGCAACCCCGGGGGGGGAAAAGGGTTCCCCCCAAAAAACCAACAAAGGGTGACCAAAGCCTTTGGCGTTCCCCCCCCTTAAAATGGTTTTTTAACCCTTTTCCCCCGGCGTTTGCCTTTCGTGGGACCCCCTCCTTTTGCCCCGGGGCCCCGGCTTTTTTTAAAGGGTACCCCCTTTGGGGGCCCCAAAAAAAAAGGTTCCCCAAAAGTTTTTTTGGGGGCCCCCAATTTTAATTCCCCGCTTTTAAAAAGGCAAGCCCCCGCCCCCCGGGGGGGAATTTTTCCCCCGGGGCCCCGCCCCGGGCCCCCCCCCGGAAGGCGCCCAAAACCCCCAAACCCCCAAATTTTAAATAAAAAGGATTTTGGACAAAGATTGACGGGAAATTCCCCCTTCCAAGGGGCTTCCCCCAAAGGGGGGGCCCAACCCCCCGGGGGCCCAGCCCCTCCCCCCCCAACCCCGGGGCCCCCCTTCCCTCCCCCCCTTGCCGGCGGGCCCCCCGGTCTTTAAATCCGGGGTTCCCCTTAGTCCCGGTGCCCAACCCGGGGTTTTTTTGGGGGGGGAGGGGGGGGGGCTAGGAAATATCCCTTTGGGGGGGGGGCCCCCGGGGGGAACCCCCACCAGGCCCCCCCCCCCAAAAACCCCCCCCGATTTTCGTGGGCCCAATCATTTAAAGGGGGGGGAAATTTACCTTCCCCCTACTTTTTTTAAGGGGTTTTTATTTTATTTTGGGTTTTTTTGGGTTTTTTCAAATTTTTTGGGGAAAAAACTTTTTTGGGGGGGGGAAAAAAAAATTTTCCCCGGGGCCCCCCACCCCCCCGGGGGGGAAAAAGGGGGGGGCCCCCCATTTTGGGGGGGGGCCCCCCCAAAAATTTCCCGGGGGGGGGCCCGGGGTTTTTTTTTGGGGGGGGGGGGTTTCCCAAAGGGGGGTTTGGGGCCCGGTTTTTTTTTTTAAAAAATTTTTTTTTTTTTTTCCCCCCCCTCCCGGTTTTTTTTGGGGGGTTTTTCCCCTTTTTTTTTGGGGGGGGGGGGATTTGGGGAAGGCCCCCCCGGAAAACCCCCTTTAAACCCCCCCCCAACCGGTTTTCCCCCCGGGGCCAAACCCCAAAAGGGGGCCCCCCTTTTTTTCCGGCCCCAAAAAATTTTTTTTTTTAAAATTTTTTTTCCCCGGGGGGGTTTTTTCCCGGGGGTTTTTTTTTGGTTTAAAAGGGCCCCCCAAAAAAAAAACCCCCTTTAAACCCCCCCCTTTTAAAAAGGGGCCCCGGGGGGGTTTTTTTTTCCCGGGGGGAAAAAAAAGGGGGGTTTTTTTTTTTCCCCCCCCTTTTTTTTTTTTAAACCCCCTTGGAAAAAATTCCCCCAAAGGGCCCCAAAAAAAAAAAATTTTTTTTTCCCCAAAAAAAGGGGAAAAACCCAAATAAATTTTTTTTGCCCTCCCCTTTAAAAAAAACCCCCCCAAAAAAAAGGGAAACCCCGGGCCCCCCACCGGTTTTTTTAAAAATTTTGGTTTTAATTAAAAATTTTGGCCCCGGCCCCCCAAAAAAACTGGCCCCCCTTTTTTTTAAAAAGGGGGGGGGGAAAAAAAAAATTTAGGGGAAAAAAAGGGGAAAAAAAAAAAGGGGGAAACCCCCAAAAAAACCCCCCGGGGGTTTCCCCCAAAAAAAAAAGGGGGGGGAAAAAATTTTCCCGGGGGCCCCCAAAGGGGGAAAAAAAAGTCAAAAAAAAGGGGGGGGAAAAAAAAAAAGGGGGGGTTTTAAAAAAAAAAAAGGGGGGGGAAACCCGGGGCACCAAAAAGGGGCCCCCCGGAAAAACCCCCCCAAATTAAAAATTTTTTTGGGAAAAATTCCCCCCCCCAAACCCCCAAAAAAAAAACCTTTTCCGCATATGACTCCCAATCGGAGGTACGAATGTAGCTGTCGTCTCAGTTAATCCTCTGATTGGAGCCATACTGTTACTACTGTAGTCAGTTGTACATTGTAATTTGTGTGGGTTTTGTTTCCTTTCAGGTCTGTGTACCGTGGACTTCATTGAGATTCGTCTTTTGTTGGATATGGGAATCTTTAATTATAACGTCATGTTTCTTGGACACGCTGGTCGCGCCTTGGTCATAATACGACATAGACGAGCCGTGACACTAGATGTGCACCTGCATAATTTTCTAAATTTCACCTACTAAAAACTAAATGTTTTATTACTATTTTAGTAATCTAATTTGATTTCTGCGCACTGCCCTCATTTTGATCTCTCACTAACACTAGAGGGCACGGGCACAATCATTATGGCCCAGCTCCTCTTGACCTGGCAGACCGACCTTGCTGTTTTCCCTCTACATGAGGTCCTGTGTCTCGAAGCTATCAATCCAGCACCTTCTCACAGAGCAGGCCTCCCAAGACAGCCTGAATGCTGAACACCAACTCTGTCAGTGGGCAGGGCTCTGTCAGACGAATCTTCCCGATCAAACAGACTGATCAGGACTGGCCTCCAGCTGAAACTGGAGGAAATGCTAAAAGACAGAGAGCTACGAGCCGACTAGAGGAAACAGTAGAGAGCTCGAATGTCGTGAAACATGATGGAGAGGCTCTTGAAGCTGTTCTGTGAGACGGACAGCTAACTGATCTCTGTGAGCTGGCATAGATGGGTGATACGACAGAGACACACAGTCAAACCTATAAGAAGAAGCACAATTGAGGATCTGAAACAGAGGTAGCCTCGGATTAAGGCTACTTCAAGAGGCATTAGTGTGCATTGGAATACTCAGAGATGAGCACAAAAGAGAAAGGTCCCTCAAGCAAAGACGTCAGATCATCCAAAGTCCAGATGGGTTGCCTTGGTTGACAAGGAATAGTTACTTTCCAGCGGAGGACAGCTTAAATGAGAAGATTAGTTTAACGGACTCTTCTTCCCAGTCTTAGCTGGACCTCACTGAGGCCCAGAGACTTCCCTGCTCTTGTGGTGTAGTGGAGGCTGCACTGATATGAGGGCCGAAGGATGAAGGAGAGGAGTGGAGTTGAGAGGAATACATGAGTAGAGGGATTAGGTAGGTGGGAATATGATAGAGGGAATATATTGAAAGAATGTGACAGAGAGGATTTGTTTCATTAGATCACTTTTAAAGACTTAAACACCTCTTAGGCTGACCGTCCCCGAAATCCGGAGAGCGCTAATAAATTATCTTTAAAACTATTAAGATGTTTACATGACTTTTTGATATGATTTCCCTACCGTTTTATATTTCAGGAAAGCATCCATCCAGACCTTCCTGAACCACGTAAACTGTCCTCCTTGATCGAAATTAAACTTGTATTTGCCTCCCTCTGGTGGTCGGTGACATCATTAGCATCATTGTATATGCAACTTAACTGCACCGTTAAGATCAAAAAGGAGCGTTCCAAGAAAAAACTTTATCCAGCTTGATGCTTCAAGTCACAGCATGCAAAGCATCACTGAATTTGTCTCGAGCAGCAGAGCTACATACATAAGCATTTCATAGCTCTACTAATGAGAAGTGCACCTACACACTTCTCTTAAACCTAAGATAAGTCAAGAAGTAATTTTGTGTGTGAGTATCAAACATTTGTTCCCAACGACAAAATCGAGACCTTTTACATAGCCTTCTCCCATTGTCTATAGGACGGAGCAGCACGTTAAATGGCCGCAAATGTTAAGATTTCATCACATTTTACTATTTTGACATATCACTAATGTCATGTAATGTTTGGCAAAGTAGTAAAGAGGTTTGTATTATACCCTTTTCTTGTGTACATAATCTATGGTTGAAAAGTTTTTTTTTTTTTTTCTCAAAACATATATGAAAATTCCAGTGAAAGCTAAAGGTTCATAGCTTGCTGGGGGGAGGGACACCACTACATTAATCAATAAGCCCTCGTTGCTAGATTGATGCTAAGAGACGAGTGGAAACAGTGCAAAATGGTTGTCAGCTCCTTGGTTAAAGACAATACCTGTTCATTGTGAAATGTATGTGTTCAGGTCTAATTTTTTGCTCTTATACTATTTTCCTGCTCTGTATTAAATTTTATCTGTTTAGGCTGTTTGGATTGTTACTTGATTACCGAGGGAACCATGAAAAAGCGATACACTGGTCTCAATTGGGATTCCCTGTATAAATCAAGATGAATATAGATAGAGGTAGTATGAATAGCAGACGTATTATGATTGTATGGATATGATGGGAGAAGAATATAATAGAGGGAATGTAATAGAGGGAAATGATAGAGGAATTGATGGCGGGGAATATGATAGAGAATGAATGGAGGATGTGTGACTCTCTTGGCAACAAAGGGTGTCTGTTTTGGTTATATCAACTGGAAAGACCATGATAGAAAATGTTCAAACATATTTTTAAACCATGGGCGCTGTTGGCAGGTCTACAAATTACTGTATTCTATAGTCAGCTGATATGGATTTCCTTATTTAATATTATTAAAATTAAATGCTCAACATCATGACGACATCCTCTCGTCATTACATTTTTTTGGGCCCCCCCCTATTATTAAATTTTTTTTTAAAAACACATCCGCTAAATTTTATCCCTCGATGACATGCGTACCGTAAGATACCGTAAGGATCACTCGACTGCAATAGCTCTCTGTTGATTGAATCGATCATTGGCTTAGTCACTTGACTCATGATACACTTGTGATGATGGCTTCCTTCTTGTTTTAGTTGCATGCATTTGACCGTTGTTGATCATATGGCTAATGCTGAGGCCATTGAAGAGAGATGTTTTCTTGAAACCCTCATTTCTTTTTTGGAACTTTGTTACTGAGGTGACAATAGACTATGGAAGACTTGTTTTACTGTAGTGATGTAGCCGATTTATTTTATTGATGATGTATGATGATGATGCAATATTGACATTAGTGTAGGCTGAGAATCGAACAAACAACCTAAGTAGCCTGGCTGCTATTTATGATGTCTAAACATATTGACGTTTTAATTAGGCAAAACACATGTTGTTTGAATGGTCATTCCATTTTTGATTATAGTTACAGCATTTTTTATTTTTAATAAATAACATAGGTTATATGGATTCATTGTATATATTAGGTATGACTGTGGCTGCATAGGTACAAAGAAATAAAAATAAAAATAAAAATTCTGCCAGCATTTGATTTACACATGAAAGCATGTGGTGGTTAACCATGGCAAATGTGGACTCCATTGTGACATCACAAGATTCCGATCCTGGAAGGTTACTCTGGTTGAACAGACAAACTGCACCGTGGCAAAAGAGACTGTTTCAACTAACACACTGCCTAGATTAATTCATGTCATATTTCATTAGTGGAGAGAACACACTGCTTGCTTCAGAGGTAGGTTTGTCATATAACTTATTGTGAATGTGTTTTTTCATGTAGTATACTTGATGTTCAAATTACTTGTGTAATGAAGGTGACATTTTAAGTAAGAACTAACAGACTAGGTGAAACTTTTGACGTAGAGATATTTTGCTTGAATCCTCTCTTTTGTGAGAAAACTATCTTCCTTCCTGACACCTAATATGTTCATGTTACAATGGTAGTGCGCCGACCCTAATGGCTAATGCTTCTATTGGATGACAGAAAAAAAAAAAAAAAACTCTCTGTTTATCACCAACATCTGTTGTAAATCAAATTATCTCCAATATTATATGTAACCAAAAGAGTAGTTGTGTTTAGAAAAACAATTTCACCTACCTCATTTGTAGCTGATTCATTTCTAATGAGAATAATATGTTCTTAATTAGAATGGACGATCCATTTCAAATGGTTTGAATTGGATAACCTCTTTAAATTGAGGTGCACTCTAAATTTGCGGTGCAATCAGGGGCAACTCAAAGAGAAGACTGGCGTTTTTTTTTACCTCCTTGGTTTTAAAATATGTTGAAACTTTACAAGTTAGGTCCTGCATGGATATAGAGTCATTTTCTACCCAAAACACCGTGTTGTCAATGATATGAATGGAAGTGAGTAGTTTGTTTGGTGCGAACCAGGCCGCAATATGGAGTAGATAGCTACATGAGAGGATTAATAAGGCTCAATTAGAATGTAAAGAAGAGCCTGACGTTTTCTTTTTAAAGTCTGTGTTTGTGCTTTTTTCTGTCTCCAATGGCTACGCCTTGCATCACAGATGATTGCCGCCATAAAGTATATGTTCACAAAATGATAAGAATAGCCAACATCGATTAATTTGAACTTTGTCGCTTTTCACAGTAGCTCACTTTTTTACTAATTCAGATAGGCCTATGCGTAAACATATCTTGATCAGAGTCTCACTTGCTTAATTTTGTGTAGCTGGGAAGAAACATGTGTCACATTGTAACAAGAGATGCAGTTTTTATTTGTGTTAGCAACACCCACGTATCTACTATACGATCTGTATGTTCCCAGAGTTCTTTTTAGCTAGAGGAAGACCTGGAGGGTTCAAAGACGCTCGACAAAGTAGGAGGGGTGCGTGGTCGGTTGGAGGAAAGGGCGATCCCGACAGACTACTTGATGGAGCTGGGGAGCCAGGTTGGCTTCTGGTGTATGTCAGTCCCGAAGAAGGATCAGGAAGAAGATGAATATAATTTGTTCAAGACGATGAAAAATGCCAAGACTGATTGAGGAGGTAACAAGAACGACTAACTTTGACACAGTTCTACCTAGAGTTCTATTTAACAATTTTTTAAAAGCAAATATAAGTTTTGTACTGGCAAAATGTTCCATATTCCATGGAATTTAAGCTAACAATGTTTTGTGTCCTGATTTCTTTTTGTATTAGGCCTACACCGTGGCAATGCTTATACCTGTTCCTTTCTAAATTGTGTTGTTATCTGGTCTTTCTGTTCAGTGTGTATTATGTTCCTCAGTTTTCTTATTTGTTAGTCCTTGTTCATAAGCAAAATACACCCGTTCTATCATAGACGATCCTTATCAGGATTATGTTGTTGTCTCCACTAGCTACCTTTAATTTGAATGCACTAAAACTAGTTGTAAGTCGTTTCTGGATAAAAGCTCCTGATAAAATAGCATAAATGTCAAATGTATATGCTGGCTGTGGGTCATGTTATTTTTACACTTAGCTGGCACATTGGCTAGGGGACCCAGGGTGGGACGGACAGACTGGTGTCAGAGCATCTTAGAGGACACTAGATATATATAAATATATATATATATTATATGTAATTATCATTATTATATAATTATATAATATATAATATATATATGTGATGTATAAGTACATAGTGCTGACTAATACAGATTATGTATGTACTGACTATGGATCACTTTTCATCATGTCTGTTTTCTTTTCGCACGCATAATGTGGAGAGATGTGAGCACCTGGTCCTCTCACTGAGTTTATGGCTCCTTGTTTTGACTCCCCTCCCACCCCTGGCTTTGATTTCACCAATCAAAGGCCTATACAACCATGTTGCATCCCCCCTCCCGCTCATTGGCCATTACGCTCATCAGGCTGCACATCGTTTTCTTGTATTTTCATACTTTGTCCCTGAAACATGCCAGTCCTGCCTGAATGCCCAGTTGCCACAGAGGCCACCTGCTATGTATCTACAGGTAATCGAGAGGACCTATGGACAGATACACATATTTTCTCAAAAGGCTGCATCGAATACCTGCCATACTTCTTTGACGAAGACTTCATGCAGCCACATCAGGCGTAGAGGTCCCACTGATGTCAGACAGTAGAGAGGGCACCACTGAGGTCTCAGTTGAAAACTCCAGTGGCCACAATATCAAGAGCCCTAATGTCAAGAAGAGGGACAGATTATATCCTTACTCCCTGACGAAGCTTCATGCCTCCACTGAGTGCTCAGCTCAGTTGCTCCTTGGCAATTCATAGTTCATATCCTTACTCGCTTCCACTGGCTCTAGCGGTTTCATTGGAAACCTCCCAGCCTGCTGTTTCAGCCACAGAGTTGCCCAGTTGCCACAGAGGCCACTGCTACCACAGCCACTGTCAAGGGAGAGAATCGATGGGCAGCTAGAAGTCTTCCTTCAGTGCTATCTCCATGGCTGCCTGCCAACAGTCTTTGACGATGACTTCATGCCACCAAGCGCAGACGTAGAGGATACCTATGATGTCTCAGTTGCTACAGAGACCACTGCAGGCACAGCTACTGTTGATTTTGGAGCCTGTACAGATCAGCAGCTAAATGCCCTGTCCCAATGCTGCCTCCAAGTCTGCCACTTGTCCTTTGAAGTTGCTATAAACTGCCAGAGGAGGCAGTAGATGTCACCACCAAAGTGTCCCAGTTATCAGTGAAACAAGACAACGATGTTGTCCACCTCACCTCAAAGAGGACATGGCAGCTGATCAGAAGCCCTCCTGACCCTGAAGCACTGCCTCGCAAGCTCGCCATGTATCCGAGACTTGACCACAAAACTGACCAAGGAGACAAAGAGGATGCCACCGATTTCTTCTCCGTTACCACAGCGATCAATGGCAGGCACATCCATTGTCCAGGGAGAGGACCCTGTTTGGGTGATAAAGCTAGGCTCCAATGCTGCCCTTCAAAGTTGCCACACATTCTAGACATGACCACAAGCAGCCAGAGGAGGACAGTAGAGGACACCACCAAGAGTCAAGTGTCCCGGGAAGGCGGGGTCTTTCCCGTATTCGTATCCACTGTCCACAATCTGCCCGGGGAGGCAGTAGAGGGACACCAACAAAGTGTGCAGTTGCCAGGAAGCAGCCGTTCTTCCGTGTCCACTGTACACACAGGAGGATTTTTTGGCTGATAAAAAGTCCTCCTGCACCTGCAACACTGCCTCTAATCCTGACCTGCACCCACAACAATGAACCACAACAGCTATGGAAGACAGTTGATGCACTACAAAGTGCTCAGTCGACACAGAGGCAAACTGGGTTGCCATTTACACCTGGGATGATAAAAGTCCTCCAGTCTGCGCATGCTTCACAACACCAATGACCACAAGCAGCAGAGGAGACAGTTGAGGACCAACCACAGAGTGCTCAGTTAACACAGAGTCAAGTGCAGTTGCATCCACTGTCAAGAGAGAGGAACTGATGAGTGATAAAAGCCCTGTCCTAGCACTTCCTCCAAGCTGGCATGCATCCATGACAAGGACCACAAGCAGCCAGAGCAGACAAAAAAAAGGGAAGGGCACTTATTGATGAAAGGTTGATCGCTGGCCTCATGCTCACCAGCTGGTCCAGATGCTAATTTAACTCTGCAACCCCTCTGCTCTGCATGGCCACTAAGACGCCTGTTAGAGTGAGAGCCTCCATATGCAGGTCATAGGAATGAGGAATCCAGGGCCCTGGAACTCTGGAAGAGGCAAAGGTAGGTGTTCCTATTTTACACTAACTACTCTACAGGGTTGGGGTCGTCCATTTCAATTCAAAGCATTGAATTAAGTACTTCCTGAATTGACTGGAATTGAAATGGAATTGACCCCAACCCTGCTACTCTATGCTCATAGTATAAAACAATCACCCCTTACTAGGGTAAACATTTGTATTATGTTTGGTGTGGACCCAGGAAGAACATCTATGGCTATGATAAAATTCGGTTTGGAATACAAAATAAACAAGTTACCTCAATTTTACTGTCCTCTAAATTGTGTGCCCCCATGAAGGCCATCATGTAGAGTGTTGATCACACAAATGTGTATTGAATGGTGCCACATTGGAACAATATTTACATCTAGAGTCAATGTCTTCCTGTTAGGATTATTTGGACAGGCATTGACATTGAGAGTGAAGAGAGGAGCGTCAAGGAGGAGGTGAGCCCGAGGGAGGGTTTGAAGCGTGAGGCGGACCGTGCCCATTCCAAGAGCTCCAATGGGACGGTTTCATCAGATTGAGAGCAGATACCATCCTGGGAAGAGTGGGCTTTCTGGCCATGAACCTCAAGAGAAAGTCACGTTTTAAAGACAGAGGAAAAAGAGAAAAATAATAAACTGAATAAGAAGGTTGAAAGATGACGAGGAAAGAGAGAAAGGAGATGAAGGCGAGAGAGAAATGAGCAAAGAAAGCCATGAAGGCTGAGAAAAAGAGGGACAAGTTAGAACAGAAAAAGAAGAGAGAATGAAAGAAAAGAGAAGGGGAAAAAGGCAGAGAAAAATAGGGTTAGAGGGGGTGATTAAGATACACAATGCGCATGATGAAAGACAGGGATTAAGAAGAGAAGAAGTGGTCTGATGGAGCTGAAAAAGAGAGAGAAGCTCAAGCTGAGCTCCTGGAGATGGAGCGAAAGATTCAAAAAAAGGAGGCGAAGAAGAGAGGAAAGAGGTGGAAAGAGGAGAGGAAGAGACTGACGAAGATGAAAAAGAGGGAGCCAGCTGGACGGTGGAACTGAGAGGGTGATAGAAGAGGCAGGGAAGGGATGAAAGCTTGAAGATGGATGAGTAGACTGGGTAAGAAAGAGTGAGAAGGAAGATACTGTATTTTTTGCATGCCATGAAAAACAAAGAATAAAAAAATAAATGTTACTCTCTGTTTGTTTTTTGTCAAGGCATTACCGTACAAAACATTATAAACACAAAATGTTTACTTTTTGCAAAGTTGGGGAGTGTTGCACAGTTTTAAATGTTGAATCCTAAATCGACACTAATACTCCTACATGTTGAAAATGATTGGATAGGTGTACTATAAATTAAAAGGGTGTAATATGGCAAATAAAGCCTATCAGAGGGAAAGGTAGAGCCCTTACCATGTTTATACCTATGGGATAGGTAGAGAAAATTCTAAAACAAAATCTCACAAGCACTCATCCATAGTCAAATGAACTAACTGTTGTCTGGAGTAATTGCAGGTGTTGGTGACTCTAAAGGACTGCAAAATAGCACAAAATAAGGCAAGCAAGAAAGGTTCTGCAATGTGGTTATGAGATGTTTCTCCATAGAATTACATAATGTACTCGAACATGGCCGACTGTCAATGAAATGATAAAAAAACACACAAAAAAAACATTTTCATGAAATGTATGTACTGACAAGACCAACCGCTATATGTGATTTAACTGGATATGGTCAAAGACGATATCCAGTTAACAGCGCCGGGAAGAAGATGGCTGCCGTTTTACAGCCCTCTAAAACCAATTGTACTACTCTGTGTGTTTTTCCGCGTTTATTTGTAATTTTATTTTGTACATAATGTTTTCTGCCATCATCTCTTATAACCAAAGAGAGCTTCTGGATATCAGGACAGCGATTACTCACCTCGCGTTGGACGAAGACTTTTTTCTTTCAACGGGGCGTCGCGAAGGATATTTTACAGACTCCCGACAAGGGCCCAGATCCCCGTCATTCGCGTGAGGAAAGAGACGGAGATATCAGGTGGGCGCAGATCCGGGTGCCTTGTAAGGATCCGACGGCGAACGTAGTAAACTGCCTCTCCCATCAATCCTATTATCCAATGTTCATCTTTTGAGAATAAAATGGACGATTTAAGATTACGGTTATCCTACCAACCGGGACATAAAAACTGTCAATATCTTATGTTTCACAGAGTCGTGGCTGAAACGACAACAATGACAACATTCAGCTAGCGGGCTATACGCTACATCGGCAGGACAGAACTGCAGACTCCTGGTAAGGCAAAGGGTGGCGGCGCTGTGGTATATTTGTAAAAACAGCTGGTGCACAAATCAAATACTAAGGAAGTCTCTAGGTTTTTGCTCGCCTGAGGTACGAGTATCTTATGATAAGCTGTAGACCACACTATTTACCAAGAGAGTTTTTCATCTATATTTTTTCATAGCTGTCTATTTACCACCAAAACCCATGCTGGCATTAAAGATTGCACTGATGAGTTGTACAGGCCATTAATCAACAGGAGAACGCTCATCCAGATGCAGCGCTCCTAGTGGCCGGGGACTTTAATGCAGGGAAACTTAAATCCGTTTCTACCTCATTTCTACCAGGCATGTTAAATGTGGCAACCAGAGGAGAAATAACTCTAGACCCACCTTACTCCACAACAGAGAGACGCATACAAAGCTCCTCCCTCGCCCTTCCATTGCAAATCTGAACCATAACTCTATCCTCCTGATTCCTGCTTATAAGCAAAAACTGAAGCAGGAAGCACCAGTGATTCGGCTAAATAAAAAAGTGTGTCACATGACGCAGATGCTAAGCTACAGGACTGTTTTGCTAGCACAGACTGGAAACATGTTCCGGGATTCTTCAGACAGCATTGAGGAGTACACCACATCAGTCACTGGCTTCATCAATAAGTGCATCGATGAATGTCGTCCCCACAGTGACCGTACGTACATACCCCAACAGAAGCCATGGATTACAGGAAACATTCCGCACTGAGCTAAAGGGTAGAGCTGCCGCTTTCAAGGAAAACGGGACTCTAACCCCGGACGCTTATAAGAAATCCCGCTGATGACCTCGCGACGAACCATCACAACAGGCAAAGAGTCAATTACAGGTCTAAGAGTGAATCATACTACAACTGTCCTCTGACGCTCAGTACGGATGTGGCAGGGCTTGAAAACTATTACAGACTACAAAGGGAAGCACAGCCGCGAGCTGCCCCGTGGACACAGCCTAACCCAGTACGAGCTAAACCACTTCTATGCTCGCTTCGAGGCAAGCACAATGAAGCATGCACGAGAGCACAGCTTTTCCTGACGACTATGTGATCACGCTTCTCCGTAGCGATGTGATGTAAGACTTTTAAGCAGGTCACATTCATACAGGCCGCAGGCCAGACGGATTACCAGGACGTGTACTCGAGATCTGTGCTGAACAAACTGGCAGTGTCTTCACTGACATTTTCAACATGTCCCTGACTGAGTCTGTAATACCAACATGTTTTCAGCAGACCACCATAGTCCCCGTGCCCAAGAAACTCTAAAGATAACCTGCCTAAATGACTACCGACCCGTAGCACTGACGTCTGTAGCCATGAAGTGCTTTGAAAGACTGGTCATGGCTCAGAATCAAACAGCATAATCCCAGAAACCCTAGACCCACTCCAATTTGCATACCGCCCCAACAGATCCACAGGATGATGCAATCTCTATCCGCACTCCACACTGCCCTTTCCCACCTGGACAAGACGAACACCTACGTGAGAAATGCTATTCATTGACTACAGCTCAGCATCAACACCATAGTGCCCTCTAAGCTCATCACTAAGCTAAGGATCCTGGGACTAAAACACCTCCCTCTGCCAACTGGATCCTGGACTTCCTGACGGGCCGCCCCATGTGGTAAGGGTAGGTAACAACACATCTGCCACACTTAGCCTCAACACGGGGCCCCTCAGGGTTGCGTGCTCAGTCCCCTCCTGTACTCTCTGTTTCACCCATGACTGCATGGCCAGGCACGACTCCAACATCATCATTAAGTTTGCCGCGACACAACAGTGGTAGCCTGATCACCGACAACGATGAGACAGACTAGCTATAGGGGGGGAGGAGGGTCAGAGATCTCGGCCGTGTGGTGCCAGACAACAACCTCTCCCTCCACGTGATCAATACAAGGAGATGATTGTGGACTACAGGAAAAAAAAAGAGGACTGAGCAACGCCACCCATTCTCATCGACGGGGCTGAAGTGGAACAGTTGAGAGCTTCAGTTCCTTGTGTGTCCACATCACCAACGAACTGAATCATGGTCCAAACACACCAAGACAGTCGTGAAGAGGGCACGACAAAGCCTATTCCCCCTCAGGAGACTAAAGAGATTGGCATGGGTCCTCAGATCCTCAAAAAATTCTCCAGCTGCACCATCGAGAGCATCCTGACTGGTTGCATCACCGACTGGTATGAGCAAACTGCTTGGCCTCTGACCGCAAAGGCACTACAGGAGGGTAGTGCGTACGGCCCAGTACATCACTGGGGCAAAGCTCCCTGCCATGCAGGACCTCTATACCAGGCGGTGTTCAGAGGAAGGCCTGCAAAATTGTCAAAAGACTCCAGCCACCCTAGTACATAGACTGTTCTCTCTGCTACCGCACAGGCAAGCTGGTACCAGGAGTGCCAAGTCTAGGTCCAAAGACTTCTCAACAGCTTCTGACCCCCAAAGCCATAAGCACTCAGCTGAACAGCTAATCATGGCTACCCGGACTATTTGCAAAAAAAACTGCCCCCGCCCACCCCATCCTTTTTACGCTGCTGCTACTCTGTTAAGTATTTATGCATAGTCACTTTAACTCTACCCACATGTACATCTTACCTCAACTACCTCAACTAGCCGTGCCCCCGCACATTGACTATGCAACGGTACCCCCCTGTATATATAGGCCTCCCTACTGTCATTTATTTTACTGTATATATAGCCTCCCTACGTGTCACTTTATTTTACTTCTGCTCTTTTTTTTCTCAACACTTTTTTTTGGTTGTTGTTTTATTCTTACTTGTTTGTTTAAAATAAATGCACTGTTGGTTCAAGGGCTGTAAGTAAGCATTCACTGTATGTCTGCACCGTTGTATTCGGCGCATGTGACCAATAAAATTGATTTGATTGGATTTGATGTTGATTTGAGACTCGTAATAAGGCAGATACGATCTGGATCTGTTTCTGTGTCGGTTTTCTTTTTACCTTTGCTTTTGTTGATTTTGTTATTTTTATAATGTTTTGTATTTACATTTCGTAAAATGTAACTAAATTACAAAAACATTTCATTTAAATTTCAATTTAGTATCATACTGTTATCATTCAAAATAAATATTATATTTGTCTAATCATATTTTTTTGCTTTTGAAGCTTAATATTTTGTAATATAATGTCTGACTGACATGAGGGTAATCAAAGGGAGAGAGATAAGGGTAACAATGAAGACTTCTTCCAATCACAGTTTTCTAAGTGATGAGTGGAAGTGTAAACAGTGCGCCTCCCTGAATATTGGCACCAGAAGGAAATGTGAACAAAAAGGCTGTAAAAAATTCCCCTTTTGGTCTATCAGCCTTTATCTTCCTCAAAATACTTTATTTTTTTTATTTTTTTTCCCTTTTTTTAAAAACCCGGTAAGCATTAAACAAGTTCTCTTTTCAAATGCGACCTGGCAATAAACAAAATAATGCGTAAAAACCAAAAAAACAGAGTTCTTATGTGGTAAAAAAAAAAAATTTAAAAAAAAATACAAAAAAAAATTTTATCATGGTGCAAAAGTAACAAATTATGGAGGTAAGGGA
>JAGTTL010000981.1:0-20570 GCA_036851935.1 Coregonus suidteri
ATGTTGGATCACCACCTCAAGCTGATCCTCGGCAAGACGGAGCTGCTCTTCCTCCCCGGGAAGGACTGCCCGTTCCATGATCTCGCCATCACGGTTGACAACTCCGTTGTGTCCTCCTCCCAGAGTGTGAAGAGCCTTGGCGTGACCCTGGACAACACCCTGTCGTTCTCCGCTAACATCAAGGGTGACCCGATCCTGTAGGTTCATGCTCTACAACATTCGCAGAGTACGACCCTGCCTTACACAGGAAGCGGCACAGGTCCTAATCCAGGCACTTGTCATCTCTCGTCTGGATTACTGCAACTCGCTGTTGGCTGGGCTCCCTGCCTGTGCCATTAAACCCCTACAACTCATCCAGAATGCCGCAGCCCGTCTGGTGTTCAACCTTCCCAAGTTCACTCAAGTCACCCCGCTCCTCCGCACACTCCACTGGCTTCCAGTTGAAGCTTGCATCTGCTACAAGACCATGGTGCTTGCCTACGGAGCTGTGAGGGGAACGGCACCTAACAGGCTCTGATCAGTCCCTACACCCAAACGAGGGCATTGCATCCACCTCTGGCCTGCTGGCACCCCTACCTCTGCGGAAGCACAGTTCCCGTTCAGCCCAGTCAAAACTGTTCGCTGCTCTGGCACCCCAATGGTGGAACAAGCTCCCTCACGACGCCAGGACAGCGGAGTCACTCACCATCTTCCGGAGACACTTGAAACCCCACCTCTTTAAGGAATACCTGGGATAGGATAAAGTAATCCTTCTACCCCCCCTTACCCCACCCCACCACAAAATTAAAAAAAAAAAAAAGTGGTTATCCCACTGGCTATAAGGTGAATGCACCAATTTGTAAGTCGCTCTGGATAAGAGCGTCTGCTAAATGACGTAAATGTAAATGTTATGACATGTATAGAACTGTATAGACCTGTTATGACCTGTATAGACCTGTATAAAACTGTATATACCTGTTATGGACCTGTATAGATCTGTTAGTACCTGTATAGATCTGTTAGTACCTGTGTAGATCTGTTAGTACCTGTATAGATCTGTTAGTACCTGTATAGATCTGTATAGACCTGTATGACCCTGTATAGAACTGTTAGTACCTGTATAGATCTGTTAGTACCTGTATAGAACTGTTATGATCTGTATAGATCTGTTAGTACCTGTATAGATCTGTTAGTACCTGTATAGATCTGTTAGTACCTGTATAGATCTGTTAGTACCTGTATAGACCTGTTATGGTCTGTATAGATCTGTTAGTACCTGTATAGATCTGTTAGTACCTGTATAGATCTGTTAGTACCTGTATAGACCTGTTAGTACCTGTATAGATCTGTTATGGTCTGTATAGATCTGTTAGTACCTGTATAGATCTGTTAGTACCTGTATAGATCTGTTAGTACCTGTATAGATCTGATAGTACCTGTATAGATCTGTTAGTACCTGTATAGATCTGTTAGTACCTGTATAGATCTGTTAGTACCTGTATAGATCTGATAGTACCTGTATAGATCTGTTAGTACCTGTATAGATCTGTTAGTACCTGTATAGATCTGATAGTACCTGTATAGATCTGTTAGTACCTGTATAGATCTGTTAGTACCTGTATAGATATGTTAGTACCTGTATAGATCTGTTAGTACCTGTATAGATCTGTTAGTACCTGTATAGATCTGTTAGTACCTGTATAGATCTGTTAGTACCTGTATAGATCTGTTAGTACCTGTATAGATCTGTTAGTACCTGTATAGATCTGTTAGTACCTGTATAGATCTGTTAGTACCTGTATAGATCTGTTAGTACCTGTATAGATCTGTTAGTACCTGTATAGATCTGTTAGTACCTGTATAGATCTGTTAGTACCTGTATAGATCTGTTAGTACCTGTATAGACCTGTTATGATCTGTATAGATCTGTTAGTACCTGTATAGATCTGTTAGTACCTGTATAGATCTGTTAGTACCTGTATAGACCTGTTAGTACCTGTATAGATCTGTTATGGTCTGTATAGATCTGATAGTATCTGTTTAGACCTGTTATGACCCGTTATGGCACATATGTCAGAGTCAAGGCCCGCGGGCCACATCCGGCCCGCGAGAAGGTTTTTTACGGCCCCTGGGATGATCTTGATTTATTATTAGAACCGGCCCGCAGACCGCAGCAAGCCGGCAGCCCGCAGATCTTTAACACGCACCAATACTACATTTCCCACAATGCAACGGTGACGCACCGAGCAGTAGGCTGCTTCATTTCAATATTTATTGGCACAGCAGTCGTCAGCATCACAGCAAAATTAACTTTCAGATACCATCAAAAAATGGCAAAACGGAAGGTGGACACTGAGAACCGGGGGTTTCAAACAAGGTGGGAGTCGGAGTATATGTTCACGGAGGTAGCTGGAAAACCTGTGTGTCTTCTGTGTGGAGAAAGTGTGGCGGTACTGAAAGAGTATAATCTGAGACGACATTATGAAACGAAACACGCGGACAAAAACAAGAATATGGACATGGAACAAAGGCTACAAAAGGCAGAGGAATTAAAACGAGGCCTCAAATCTCGACAGGCTCTGTTCAAAAAAGCCAAATCACAAGGCCAGGCTGCTGTCAAGGCCAGTTTTATTTTGGCAGAAGAGATCGCTAAATCAGCCCGGCCATTTACGGAGGGGGATTTCATCAAAAACTGCATGATTAAAGTTTGTGACGAAGTTTGCCCAGAAAAAAAGGCAACTCTTTTTAAATGTGAGTCTGAGCAGAAACACCATTGCCGAGAGAGTAGACCAGTTGTCCATCAATCTAAAAGAGCAGCTTGTGAAAAAAGGGAAAAGATTTCATTGCATATTCCTTGGCTGTGGATGAGAGCACCGACATTTCTGACATTGCCCAGTTGTCAATTTTCATCCGCGGAGTGGACTCCAGCCTAAGCGTGACAGAGGAGTTTTTGGCTTTACGTCCTATGCATGGCACAACTACGGGGCATGATTTGTATGAAGAGGTGTCAAGATGTGTAAATGAGATGGAGCTGCCTTGGGAAAAAACTCGTGGGTTTGACAACCGACGGAGCACCTGCGATGTGTGGACACAGGAGCGGACTGGTGGCGAAGATACGGGAAAAGATGCAAGAGGAAAACGCGACAGGTGAGCTGACAGCTTATCATTGTATCATACACCAGGAAGCGTTGTGCGGTAAAGCCTTGAAAATGGAGCATGTAATGAGCATCATCACGCGCACAGTTAACTTTATCAGAGCCAAAGGTTTGAATCACCGCCAGTTCAAGGCATTTCTGACGGAGTTAGAAACGGAGCATGGTGATTTGCCTTATCACACAGAGGTGCGATGGCTAAGCCAGGGAAAGGTGCTTCAAAGATGTTTCGAGCTTCGTGAGGAGATTTGTCTGTTCTTGGACAGCAAAGGGAAAGACACAACACAACTCCGAGACGAAATGTTTCTGTGTGAAATGGCTTTTCTGTGTGACATTACGAGTCATCTGAATGCAATGAACTTGCAGCTGCAGGGTCGGGATCATGTCATCTCTGATATGTACAGTACAGTGAAGGCATTTAAAACCAAACTGACTCTGTGGGAGACGCAGATGCGGAAAGAAAATTTGAGCCACTTTCCCAGCTGCCAGACCATGAAAGAGAAGCTCTCTACCAGTGCGTTCCCGAGCGCACAGTTGGCTGATAAAATAGGTATGCTTGCCGCTGACTTTCGACGCCGATTTGCTGACTTTGAAGCACAAAAAAAGCAGGTTGGAACTGCTCGGTAACCCATTTGCTGTTGACGTGGAAAGCTCACCACCAAACCTCCAAATGGAGTTGATTGACCTCCAATGCAATGATGCACTGAGGGCAAAATATGCGGCAGTGGGTGCTGCGGAGTTCGCCCGTTTCCTCCCCGACACAATGCCCCAGCTGCGCATCCAGGCTGCTCAAACGTTGTCTATGTTTGGCAGCACATACCTGTGTGAACAACTGTTTTCTTTGATGAACCTGAACAAAACATCACACAGAAGTCGACTTACTGCTGAACACCTCCACTCAATTCTGAGGATTTCCTCAGCTCAGAGCCTTACCCCGAACATTGATGAACTTGTGGAAAAGATGGGACACCACCAAGTATCACCCTCAACCTCAAACAAGTGAACATTACTGTGCAATCACATATTTAGAGTTTTTACTCAGTTCAAGTTTAAAAGTTAAAGTTTAATATTTGTTTTCACTGCATGTTACTTCTCCTTAAACAAAGTGTTGTTTTTGATTAATAGATTTTTGCACTTTATTTTATTGTATTTCAATCCAATTATATTTTAAAAATATTTCAGTTGAGTGGATGATAGAAAATTGCTATTATTGTTTTTTTCTTTGAAGTAAATTTAGCCCACTTTTGCTAAAAAAGAAAATATAGGCTACTGATGGTGCCTTGAATACCGGTTTCTTTCATTTAATGTTCATGTTATGGGGATTTTATATATAAAGGAAATTTGTCTTTTGTGTCTGTTGAAAATTAAAGATTACTGACAGAGCCATAAGAAAATATTGCTTTATTTATCTGATCATATTGGAATATATTTGTTAGGTTTTCAGTAGGTTCAATTAGGTTCACTAGACTATATGCGTCATTTAAAAAATTTTCAATGAACATTCGAACAGTCCGGCCCTCGGCTTGTAGCTAAATTTTTTATTTGGCCCTCCGTCCATTTGACTTTGACACCCCTGCGTTATGGTCTGTATAGACCTGTTAGTACCTGTATAGATCTGTTAGTACCTGTATAGATCTGTTAGTACCTGTATAGATCTGATAGTACCTGTATAGATCTGTTAGTACCTGTATAGATCTGATAGTACCTGTATAGATCTGTTAGTACCTGTATAGATCTGTTAGTACCTGTATAGATCTGATAGTACCTGTTATAGATCTGTTAGTACCTGTATAGATCTGATAGTACCTGTATAGATCTGTTAGTACCTGTATAGATCTGTTAGTACCTGTATAGATCTGATAGTACCTGTATAGATCTGTTAGTACCTGTATTGATCTGTTAGTACCTGTATAGATCTGATAGTACCTGTATTGATCTGTTAGTACCTGTATAGATCTGATAGTACCTGTATAGATATGTTAGTACCTGTATAGATCTGATAGTACCTGTATAGATCTGTTAGTACCTGTATAGATCTGATAGTACCTGTATAGATCTGTTAGTACCTGTATAGATCTGTTAGTACCTGTATAGATCTGATAGTACCTGTATAGATCTGTTAGTACCTGTATAGATCTGTTAGTACCTGTATAGATATGTTAGTACCTGTATAGATCTGTTAGTACCTGTATAGATCTGTTAGTACCTGTATAGATCTGTTAGTACCTGTATAGATCTGTTAGTACCTGTATAGATCTGTTAGTACCTGTATAGATCTGTTAGTACCTGTATAGATCTGTTATAACATGTCCGTGCCACCAGCAGGCTTCACCAAGCAGATTAATGACTCTCACCATGGAGGATGATGAAGAGCATGGAGGATACACAAAAATGTATGCACGCATGACTGTAAGTCGCTTTGGATATTATATACTACTATATATAAAATATACTATTACACCAATCATTACAGAGAGAGTCACTCAGACATACACCCATCATTACAGAGTCACTCAGACATACACCCATCATTACAGAGAGTGGCTCAGACATACACCCATCATTACAGAGAGAGTCACTCAGACATACACCCATCATTACAGAGAGAGTCACTCAGACATACACCCATCATTACAGAGTCACTCAGACATACACCCATCATTACAGAGAGTGGCTCAGACATACACCCATCATTACAGAGTCACTCAGACATACACCCATCATTATAGAGAGTCACTCAGACATACACCCATCATTACAGAGTCACTCAGACATACACCCATCATTACAGAGTCACTTAGACATACACCCATCATTACAGAGTCACTCAGACATACACCCATCATTCCAAAGTCACTCAGGCATACACCCATCATTACAAAGTCACTCAGACATACACCCATCATTACAGAGTCACTCAGACATACACCCATCATTACAGAGTCACTTAGACATACACCCATCATTACAGAGTCACTCAGACATACACCCATCATTACAGAGTCACTCAGACATACACCCATCATTATAGAGTCACTCAGACATACACCCATCATTACAGTCACTCAGACATATACCCATCATTACAGAGTCACTCAGACATACACCCATCATTACAGTCACTCAGACATACACCCATCATTATAGAGAGTCACTTAGACATACACCCATCATTACAGAGTCACTCAGACATACACCCATCATTACAGAGTCACTCAGACATACACCCATCATTATAGAGAGTCACTTAGACATACACCCATCATTACAGAGTCACTCAGACATACACCCATCATTATAGAGAGTCACTTAGACATACACCCATCATTACAGAGTCACTCAGACATACACCCATCATTACAGAGTCACTCAGACATACACCCATCATTACAGAGTCACTCAGACATACACCCATCATTACAGAGTCACTTAGACATACACCCATCATTACAGAGTCACTCAGACATACACCCATCATTACAGAGTCACTTAGACATACACCCATCATTACAGAGTCACTCAGACATACACCCATCATTACAAAGTCACTCAGACATACACCCATCATTATAGAGTCACTCAGACATACACCCATCATTACAGTCACTCAGACATATACCCATCATTACAGAGTCACTCAGACATACACCCATCATTACAGTCACTCAGACATACACCCATCATTATAGAGAGTCACTTAGACATACACCCATCATTACAGAGTCACTTAGACATACACCCATCATTACAGAGTCACTCAGACATACACCCATCATTACAGAGTCACTTAGACATACACCCATCATTACAGAGTCACTCAGACATACACCCATCATTACAAAGTCACTCAGACATACACCCATCATTATAGAGTCACTCAGACATACACCCATCATTACAGTCACTCAGACATATACCCATCATTACAGAGTCACTCAGACATACACCCATCATTACAGTCACTCAGACATACACCCATCATTACAGAGTCACTCAGACATACACCCATCATTACAGTCACTCAGACATACACCCATCATTATAGAGAGTCACTTAGACATACACCCATCATTACAGAGTCACTCAGACATACACCCATCATTACAGAGTCACTCAGACATACACCCATCATTACAGAGTCACTCAGACATACACCCATCATTACAGAGTCACTTAGACATACACCCATCATTACAGAGTCACTCAGACATACACCCATCATTACAGAGTCACTTAGACATACACCCATCATTACAGAGTCACTCAGACATACACCCATCATTACAAAGTCACTCAGACATACACCCATCATTATAGAGTCACTCAGACATACACCCATCATTACAGTCACTCAGACATATACCCATCATTACAGAGTCACTCAGACATACACCCATCATTACAGTCACTCAGACATACACCCATCATTATAGAGAGTCACTTAGACATACACCCATCATTACAGAGTCACTTAGACATACACCCATCATTACAGAGTCACTCAGACATACACCCATCATTACAGAGTCACTTAGACATACACCCATCATTACAGAGTCACTCAGACATACACCCATCATTACAAAGTCACTCAGACATACACCCATCATTATAGAGTCACTCAGACATACACCCATCATTACAGTCACTCAGACATATACCCATCATTACAGAGTCACTCAGACATACACCCATCATTACAGTCACTCAGACATACACCCATCATTATAGAGAGTCACTTAGACATACACCCATCATTACAGAGTCACTTAGACATACACCCATCATTACAGAGTCACTCAGACATACACCCTTCATTACAGAGAGTCACTCAGACATACACCCATCATTATAGAGAGTCACTCAGACATACACCCATCATTACAGAGTCACTCAGACATACACCCATCATTACAGAGTCACTCAGACATACACCCATCATTACAGAGTCACTCAGACATACACCCATCATTATAGAGAGTCACTTAGACATACACCCATCATTACAGAGTCACTCAGACATACACCCATCATTACAGAGAGAGTCACTCAGACATACACCCATAATTACAGAGAGTCACTCAGACATACACCCATCATTATAGAGAGTCACTCAGACATACACCCATCATTACAGAGTCACTCAGACATACACCCATCATTACAGAGTCACTCAGACATACACCCATCATTACAGAGTCACTCAGACATACACCCATCATTACAGAGTCACTCAGACATACACCCATCATTACAGAGTCACTCAGACATACACCCATCATTACAGAGTCACTCAGACATACACCCATCATTACAGAGAGAGTCACTCAGACATACACCCATCATTACAGAGTCACTCAGACATACACCCATCATTACAGAGTCACTCAGACATACACCCATCATTACAGCCCGCTTGGAGTTTACCAAAAGGCACCTGAAGGAATCCGACCATAAGAAACAAGATTCTCTGGTCTGATGAAACCAAGATTGAACTCTTTGGCCTGAATGCCAAGCGTCACGTCTGGAGGAAACCTGCCACCATTCCTACGGTGAAGCATGGTGGTGGCAGCATCATGCTGTGGGGATGTTTTTCAGCGGCAGGGACTGGGAGACTAGTCAGGATCGAGGGAAAGATGAACGGAGCAAAGTACAGAGAGATCCTTGATGAAAACCTGCTCCAGAGCGCTCAGGACCTCAGACTGGGGCGAAGGTTCACCTTCCAACAGGACAACGACCCTAAGCACACAGCCAAGACAATGCAGGAGTGGCTTTGGGACAAGTCTCTGAATGTCCTTGAGCGGCCCAGCCAGAGCCCGTAGTTGAACCCGTTCGAACATCTCTGGAGAGACCTGAAAATAGCTGTGCAGCGACGCTCCCCATCCAACCTGACAGAGCTTGAGAGGATCTGCAGAGAAGAATGGGAGAAACTCCCCAAATACAGGTGTGCCAAGCTTGTAGCATCATACCCAAGAAGACTCGATGCTGTAATCGCTGCCAAAAGTGCTTCATCAAAGTACTGAGTAAAGGGTCTGAATACTTCTGGACATGTGATTCTAAAAGGACAGTGTCAGAGTATTTATGTCAGTAAATAATACGGGTTTTTTCTGACTGAACTCGACCTTGAAATTATAGATATTACCCAGCTTTGAGATTGAGAACTCCAAGCACAGACAGGACACATGGAAATTAATTTGCTTAGGCATTAATCACGCAAACACATTTCTTTTTTAATTGTGGCACGGCGTCGGTGAGATTCAAACCTACAGCATGCTAGCTCCACCATTGTGGTGCAGTGGACTAATTCTATGGATAGAGAACAGAAGATCGTAGCTGGTTACAGCGGCACTAAAGAGCTCCGTAGGCAGGTTATTAGCGGTCGTAGCGTTGTGTATGTGATCAGAGAGGTCATTGGGTCAGTGTGGAGAATGGCTGTATGGTATTTAGATAACGTTTGTATTCTACTGGTCGGTGGGTGTAGCGCCCCCTGGTAGTGAGGGCAGAGCCCTGGACATTCTGGAGGATGATGGGTCCTGGTTAACAGTAGTACACTATATATTACTACATGTCTGGAGGATGATGGGTCCTGGTTAACAGTAGTACACTATATATTACTACATGTCTGGAGGATGATGGGTCCTGGTTAACAGTAGTACACTATATATTACTACATGTCTGGAGGCTGATGGGTCCTGGTTAACAGTAGTACACTATATATTACTACATGTCTGGAGGCTGACGGGTCCTGGTTAACAGTAGTACACTATATATTACTACATGTCTGGAGGATGATGGGTCCTGGTTAACAGTAGTACACTATATATTACTACATGTCTGGAGGATGATGGGTCCTGGTTAACAGTAGTACACTATATATTACTACATGTCTGGAGGATGATGATGGTCCTGGTTAACAGTAGTACACTATATATTACTACATGTCTGGAGGATGATGGGTCCTGGTTAACAGTAGTACACTATATATTACTACATGTCTGGAGGATGATGGGTCCTGGTTAACAGTAGTACACTATATATTACTACATGTCTGGAGGATGATGGGTCCTGGTTAACAGTAGTACACTATATATTACTACATGTCTGGAGGATGATGGGTCCTGGTTAACAGTAGTACACTATATATTACTACATGTCTGGAGGATGATGGGTCCTGGTTAACAGTAGTACACTATATATTACTACATGTCTGGAGGATGATGGGTCCTGGTTAACAGTAGTACACTATATATTACTACATGTCTGGAGGATGATGGGTCCTGGTTAACAGTAGTACACTATATATTACTACATGTCTGGAGGATGATGGGTCCTGGTTAACAGTAGTACACTATATATTACTACATGTCTGGAGGATGATGGGTCCTGGTTAAACAGTAGTACACTACTATATATTACTACATGTCTGGAGGATGATGGGTCCTGGTTAACAGTAGTACACTATATATTACTACATGTCAGGAGGCTGATGGGTCCTGGTTAACAGTAGTACACTATATATTACTACATGTCTGGAGGATGATGGGTCCTGGTTAACAGTAGTACACTATATATTACTACATGTCTGGAGGATGATGGGTCCTGGTTAACAGTAGTACACTATATATTACTACATGTCAGGAGGATGATGGGTCCTGGTTAACAGTAGTACACTATGGAGGATGATGGGTCTACATGTGACTGGTTTAACTGGAGGATGATGGGTCCTGGTTAACAGTAGTACACTATATATTACTACATGTCTGGAGGATGATGGGTCCTGGTTAACAGTAGTACACTATATATTACTACATGTCTACATGGTAACAGTAGGAGGATGATGGAGGGTCCTGGTTAACAGTAGTACACTATATATTACTACATGTCTGGAGGATGACGGGTCCTGGTTAACAGTAGTACACTATATATTACTACATGTCTGGAGGATGATGGGTCCTGGTTAACAGTAGTACACTATATATTACTACATGTCTGGAGGATGATGGGTCCTGGTTAACAGTAGTACACTATATATTACTACATGTCTGGAGGATGATGGGTCCTGGTTAACAGTAGTACACTATATATTACTACATGTCTGGAGGATGATGGGTCCTGGTTAACAGTAGTACACTATATATTACTACATGTCTGGAGGATGATGGGTCCTGGTTAACAGTAGTACACTACTACATGTATATTAACTACATATATTACTACATGTCTGGAGGATGATGGGTCCCTAGGTTAACAGTCTGGAGGATGAGTACACTACACTATATATTACTACATGTCTGGAGGATGATGGGTCCTGGTTAACAGTAGTAACTAGTACTACATGTCTGGAGGATGATGGGTCCTGGTTAACAGTAGTACACTATATATTACTACATGTCTGAGGATGATGGGTCCTGGTTAACAGTAGTACACTATATATTACTACATGTCTGGAGGATGATGGGTCCTGGTTAACAGTAGTACACTATATATTACTACATGTCTGGAGGATGATGGGTCCTGGTTAACAGTAGTACACTATATATTACTACATGTCTGGAGGATGATGGGTCCTGGTTAACAGTAGTACACTATATATTACTACATGTCTGGAGGATGATGGGTCCTGGTTAACAGTAGTACACTATATATTACTACATGTCTGGAGGATGATGGGTCCTGGGTTAACAGTAGTACACTATATATTACTACATGTCTGGAGGATGATGGGTCCTGGTTAACAGTAGTACACTATATATTACTACATGTCTGGAGGATGATGGGTCCTGGTTAACAGTAGTACACTATATATTACTACATGTCTGGAGGATGATGGGTCCTGGTTAACAGTAGTACACTATATATATTACTACATGTCTGGAGGATGATGGGTCCTGGTTAACAGTAGTACACTATATATTACTACATGTCTGGAGGATGATGGGTCCTGGTTAACAGTAGTACACTACACTATATATTACTACATGTCTGGAGGATGATGGGTCCTGGTTAACAGTAGTACACTATATATTACTACATGTCTGGAGGATGATGGGTCCTGGTTAACAGTAGTACACTATATATTACTACATGTCTGGAGGTACACTATATATGATGGGGTCCTGGTTAACAGTAGTACACTATATATTACTACATGTCTGGAGGATGATGGGTCCTGGTTAACAGTAGTACACTATATATATTACTAACATGTCTGGAGGATGATGGGTCCTGGTTAACAGTAGTACACTATATATTACTACATGTCTGGAGGATGACGGGTCCTGGTTAACAGTAGTACACTATATATTACTACATGTCTGGAGGATGATGGGTCCTGGTTAACAGTAGTACACTATATATTACTACTACATGTCTGGAGGATGATGGGTCCTGGTTAACAGTAGTACACTATATATACTACTACATGAGGAGGAGGATGATGGGTCCTGGTTAACAGTAGTACACTATATATATTACTACATGTCTGGAGGATGATGGGTCCTGGTTAACAGTAGTACACTATATATTACTACATGTCTGGAGGATGATGGGTCCTGGTTAACAGTAGTACACTATATATTACTACATGTCTGGAGGATGATGGGTCCTGGGTTAACAGTAGTACACTATATATTACTACATGTCTGGAGGATGATGGGTCCTGGTTAACAGTAGTACACTATATATTACTACATGTCTGGAGGATGATGGGTCCTGGTTAACAGTAGTACACTATATATTACTACATGTCTGGAGGATGATGGGTCCTGGTTAACAGTAGTACACTATATATTACTACATGTCTGGAGGATGATGGGTCCTGGTTAAGTAGTAGTACACTATATATTACTACATGTCTGGGAGGATGATGGGGGTCCTGGTTAACAGTAGTACACTATATATTACTACATGTCTGGAGGATGATGGGTCCTGGTTAACAGTAGTACACTATATATTACTACATGTCTGGAGGATGATGGGTCCTGGTTAACAGTAGTACACTATATATTACTACATGTCTGGAGGATGATGGGTCCTGGTTAACAGTAGTACACTATATATTACTACATGTCTGGAGGATGATGGGTCCTGGTTAACAGTAGTACACTATATATTACTACATGTCTGGAGGATGATGGGTCCTGGTTAACAGTAGTACACTATATATTACTACATGTCTGGAGGATGATGGGTCCTGGTTAACAGTAGTACACTATATATTACTACATGTCTGGAGGATGATGGGTCCTGGTTAACAGTAGTACACTATATATTACTACATGTCAGGAGGATGATGGGTCCTGGTTAACAGTAGTACACTATATATTACTACATGTCTGGAGGATGATGGGTCCTGGTTAACAGTAGTACACTATATATTACTACATGTCTGGAGGATGATGGGTCCTGGTTAACAGTAGTACACTATATATTACTACATGTCTGGAGGATGATGGGTCCTGGTTAACAGTAGTACACTATATATTACTACATGTCTGGAGGATGATGGGTCCTGGTTAACAGTAGTACACTATATATTACTACATGTCTGGAGGATGATGGGTCCTGGTTAACAGTAGTACACTATATATTACTACATGTCTGGAGGATGATGGGTCCTGGTTAACAGTAGTACACTATATATTACTACATGTCTGGAGGATGATGGGTCCTGGTTAACAGTAGTACACTATATATTACTACATGTCTGGAGGATGATGGGTCCTGGTTAACAGTAGTACACTATATATTACTACATGTCTGGAGGATGATGGGTCCTGGTTAACAGTAGTACACTATATATTACTACATGTCTGGAGGATGATGGGTCCTGGTTAACAGTAGTACACTATATATTATTACTACATGTCTGGAGGATGATGGGTCCTGGTTAACAGTAGTACACTATATATTACTACATGTCTGGAGGATGATGGGTCCTGGTTAACAGTAGTACACTATATATTACTACATGTCTGGAGGATGATGGGTCCTGGTTAACAGTAGTACACTATATATTACTACATGTCTGGAGGATGATGGGTCCTGGTTAACAGTAGTACACTATATATTACTACATGTCAGGAGGATGATGGGTCCTGGTTAACAGTAGTACACTATATATTACTACATGTCTGGAGGATGATGGGTCCTGGTTAACAGTAGTACACTATATATTACTACATGTCTGGAGGATGACGGGTCCTGGTTAACAGTAGTACACTATATATTACTACATGTCTGGAGGATGATGGGTCCTGGTTAACAGTAGTACACTATATATTACTACATGTCTGGAGGATGATGGGTCCTGGTTAACAGTAGTACACTATATATTACTACATGTCTGGAGGATGATGGGTCCTGGTTAACAGTAGTACACTATATATTACTACATGTCTGGAGGATGATGGGTCCTGGTTAACAGTAGTACACTATATATTACTACATGTCTGGAGGATGATGGGTCCTGGTTAACAGTAGTACACTATATATTACTACATGTCTGGAGGATGATGGGTCCTGGTTAACAGTAGTACACTATATATTACTACATGTCTGGAGGATGATGGGTCCTGGTTAACAGTAGTACACTATATATTACTACATGTCTGGAGGATGATGGGTCCTGGTTAACAGTAGTACACTATATATTACTACATGTCTGGAGGATGATGGGTCCTGGTTAACAGTAGTACACTATATATTACTACATGTCTGGAGGATGATGATGGGTCCTGGTTAACAGTAGTACACTATATATTACTACATGTCTGGAGGATGATGGGTCCTGGTTAACAGTAGTACACTATATATTACTACATGTCTGGAGGATGATGGGTCCTGGTTAACAGTAGTACACTATATATATATTACTACATGTCTGGAGGATGATGGGTCCTGGTTAACAGTAGTACACTATATATTACTACATGTCTGGAGGATGATGGGTCCTGGTTAACAGTAGTACACTATATATTACTACATGTCTGGAGGATGATGGGTCCTGGTTAACAGTAGTACACTATATATTACTACATGTCTGGAGGATGATGGGTCCTGGTTAACAGTAGTACACTATATATTACTACATGTCTGGAGGATGATGGGTCCTGGTTAACAGTAGTACACTATATATTACTACATGTCTGGAGGATGATGGGTCCTGGTTAACAGTAGTACACTATATATTACTACATGTCTGGAGGATGATGGGTCCTGGTTAACAGTAGTACACTATATATTACTACATGTCTGGAGGATGATGGGTCCTGGTTAACAGTAGTACACTATATATTACTACATGTCTGGAGGATGATGGGTCCTGGTTAACAGTAGTACACTATATATTACTACATGTCTGGAGGATGATGGGTCCTGGTTAACAGTAGTACACTATATATTACTACATGTCTGGAGGATGATGGGTCCTGGTTAACAGTAGTACACTATATATTACTACATGTCAGGAGGATGATGGGTCCTGGTTAACAGTAGTACACTATACATATTACTACATGTCTGGAGGATGATGGGTCCTGGTTAACAGTAGTACACTATATATTACTACATGTCTGGAGGATTGATGGGTCCTGGTTAACAGTAGTACACTATATATTACTACATGTCTGGAGGATGATGGGTCCTGGTTAACAGTAGTACACTATATATTACTACATGTCTGGAGGATGTCAGGGTCCATGGGTTAACAGTAGTACACTAGTATATACTACATGTCTGGAGGATGATGGGTCCTGGTTAACAGTAGTACACTATATATTACTACATGTCAGGACCTGATGGGTCCTGGTTAACTCCATGTACACTATTTACTACAGGTTGGAGGATGATGGGATAACAGTAGTACACTATATATTACTACATGTCTGGAGGATGAGGGTCCTGGTTAACAGTAGTACACTATATATTACAGTCATGTCTGGAGCTCCATGTCAGTGTTAACAGTAGGATTAGATATATATTACTACATGTCTGGAGGATCAGCTGGGGTCCTGGTTAACAGTAGTACACTATGTTACTCCATGTCTGGTGAGGATGATAGATAGGTTAACAGTCAGGAGGATACACTATATATTACTCCATGTGTCTGGAGGTGTTGGGTCCTGGTTAACAGTAGTACACTATATATTACTACATGTCTGGAGGTGAGGGTCCTGGATTAACAGTAGTACACTATATAGTCTATCAGCTGTCTGGAGGATGATGGGTCCTGGTTAACAGTAGTACACTATATAACCCTACATCAGCTCTGGAGGTCATGTTGCAGCTGGATAACAGTAGATACACTATATATTACTACAGTGTCTGGAGGATGATGGATAGGTTAACAGTAGTACAGTCATCACTCCATGTCAGTGAGGATGCAGGATCCTGGTTAACAGTAGTACACTATATATTACTACATGTCTAGGATGGGTCCTGGTTAACAGTAGTACAACTATAGTACATCAGGATGTCAGTGTTGCAGCAGGATTAGATAGATAAACCCTAGTATTACTACTCCATGTCAGTGTTGGCAGCCTGGTTAGATAGATAAACCCTATATATTACTCCATGTCTGGAGGTTGCAGCAGGTAGATGATTAACCAGTAGTCATCACTATATTACTACATGTCAGGTTGATGGGTCCTGGTTAATAGTAGTACACCAGTCATCATGCTGGATGTGATGTGGTCCAGGATTACAGTAGATTATATAGTCATTACTACTGTCAGATGATGGGTCCTGGTTAACAGATAGTACACCATTACTACATGTCAGGAGGTTGCAGGGTCCTGATTAGATAGAGTACACTATATATTACTACATGTCTGGAGGATGATGGGTCATGGTTAACAGTAGTACACTATATAGTGTTGAGGATGAGCAGGATCAGTCCATGTAGTGGTTAACAGTAGTACACTATATATTACTACATGTCTGGAGGCTGATGGGTCAGTGGTTAACAGTAGTATTAGATATATAAACCCATGTCAGTCATGATGGGTCCTGGTTAACAGTAGTACACTATAGCAGGATGGAGGATGATGGGTCCTGGTTAACAGTAGTACACTATATGTCACTGTTGCAGGAGGATTATGGGTCCTGGATAAACAGTAGTACATATATAGCTCCATGTCAGTGTTGCAGCAGGAGTTTAATAGTAGTACATAGTCATCATTACTACATGTCAGGAGGTGATGGGCAGGTTAACAGTAAACCCAGTCATCACTAGCTCCATGTCAGTGTTGCAGCAGGATTAGACTATATATTACCCCAGTCATCAGGCTGATGGGTCCTGTGTTGCAGCAGGATGTAGGATACATAGATAGATAAACCACTAGTCATCAGCTGATGTCAGTGTTGCAGCAGTATTAGATAGATAAACCTGGTTAACAGTAGTCATGTCATGGGTCCTGGTTAACAGTAGTACACTATATATTACTACTGATGTCTGGAGTGATGGGTCCTGGTGCAGCAGGATTAGATAGATACCCAGTCATTACTCCATGTCTGGAGGTTGCATGGGTCCAGGATTAGATAGTAGTACCCTAGTCATTACTCCATGTCTGGAGTTGATGCAGGGTCCTGTAGTTAACAGTATACAGATAAACCCTAGTCATCAGCTCCATGTCAGGAGGTTGCAACAGTTATTACATAGATAAAACCAGTCATCAGCTCCACAGTGTATGATATTACTACCCAGTCATCAGGATGATGGGTCAGGTTTGCAGCAGGATTAGATAGATAAACCCCAGTTCTCAGGCTCCATGTCTGGTTTGCAGCAGGATTAGATAGATAAACCCCAGTCATCAGCTCCATGTCAGTGTTGCAGCAGGATTAGATAGATAAACCCCAGTCATCAGCTCCATGTCAGTGTTGCAGCAGGATTAGATAGATAAACCCCAGAGTCATCAGCTCCATGTCAGTGTTGCAGCAGGATTAGATAGATAAACCCCAGTCATCAGCTCCATGTCAGTGTTGCAGCAGGATTAGATAGATAAACCCCAGTCATCAGCTCCATGTCAGTGTTGCAGCAGGATTAGATAGATAAACCCCAGTCATCAGCTCCATGTCAGTGTTGCAGCAGGATTAGATAGATAAACCCCAGTCATCAGCTCCATGTCAGTGTTGCAGCAGGATTAGATAGATAAACCCCAGTCATCAGCTCCATGTCAGTGTTGCAGCAGGATTAGATAGATAAACCCCAGTCATCAGCTCCATGTCAGTGTTGCAGCAGGATTAGATAGATAAACCCTAGAGTCATCAGCTCCATGTCAGTGTTGCAGCAGGATTAGATAGATAAACCCCAGTCATCAGCTCCATGTCAGTGTTGCAGCAGGATTAGATAGATAAACCCCAGTCATCAGCTCCATGTCAGTGTTGCAGCAGGATTAGATAGATAAACCCCAGTCATCAGCTCCATGTCAGTGTTGCAGCAGGATTAGATAGATAAACCCCAGTCATCAGCTCCATGTCAGTGTTGCAGCAGGATTAGATAGATAAACCCCAGTCATCAGCTCCATGTCAGTGTTGCAGCAGGATTAGATAGATAAACCCCCAGTCATCAGCTCCATGTCAGTGTTGCAGCAGCAGGATTAGATAGATAAACCCCAGTCATCAGCTCCATGTCAGTGTTGCAGCAGGATTAGATAGATAAACCCCAGTCATCAGCTCCATGTCAGTGTTGCAGCAGGATTAGATAGATAAACCCCAGTCATCAGCTCCATGTCAGTGTTGCAGCAGGATTAGATAGATAAAACCCCAGTCATCAGCTCCATGTCAGTGTTGCAGCAGGATTAGATAGATAAACCCCCAGTCATCAGCTCCATGTCAGTGTTGCAGCAGGATTAGATAGATAAACCCCAGTCATCAGCTCCATGTCAGTGTTGCAGCAGGATTAGATAGATAAACCCCAGTCATCAGCTCCATGTCAGTGTTGCAGCAGGATTAGATAGATAAACCCCAGTCATCAGCTCCATGTCAGTGTTGCAGCAGGATTAGATAGATAAACCCCCAGTCATCAGCTCCATGTCAGTGTTGCAGCAGGATTAGATAGATAAACCCCAGTCATCAGCTCCATGTCAGTGTTGTTGCAGCAGGATTAGATAGATAAACCCCAGTCATCAGCTCCATGTCAGTGTTGCAGCAGGATTAGATAGATAAACCCCAGTCATCAGATCAGATAGATAAACCCCAGTCATCAGCTCCATGTCAGTGTTGCAGCAGGATTAGATAGATAAACCCCAGTCATCAGCTCCATGTCAGTGTTTGCAGCAGGATTAGATAGATAAACCCCAGTCATCAGCTCCATGTCAGTGTTGCAGCAGGATTAGATAGATAAACCCCAGTCATCAGCTCCATGTCAGTGTTGCAGCAGGATTAGATAGATAAACCCCAGTCATCAGCTCCATGTCAGTGTTGCAGCAGGATTAGATAGATAAACCCCAGTCATCAGCTCCATGTCAGTGTTGCAGCAGGATTAGATAGATAAACCCCAGTCATCAGCTCCATGTCAGTGTTGCAGCAGGATTAGATAGATAAACCCCAGTCATCATCAGCTCCATGTCAGTGTTGCAGCAGGATTAGATAGATAAACCCCAGTCATCAGCTCCATGTCAGTGTTGCAGCAGGATTAGATAGATAAACCCCCCAGTCATCAGCTCCATGTCAGTGTTGCAGCAGGATTAGATAGATAAACCCCAGTCATCAGCTCCATGTCAGTGTTGCAGCAGGATTAGATAGATAAACCCCCAGTCATCAGCTCCATGTCAGTGTTGCAGCAGGATTAGATAGATAAAACCCCAGTCATCAGCTCCATGTCAGTGTTGCAGCAGGATTAGATAGATAAACCCCAGTCATCAGCTCCATGTCAGTGTTGCAGCAGGATTAGATAGATAAACCCCAGTCATCAGCTCCATGTCAGTGTTGCAGCAGGATTAGATAGATAAACCCCCCAGTCATCAGCTCCATGTCAGTGTTGCAGCAGGATTAGATAGATAAACCCCAGTCATCAGCTCCATGTCAGTGTTGCAGCAGGATTAGATAGATAAACCCCAGTCATCAGCTCCATGTCAGTGTTGCAGCAGGATTAGATAGATAAACCCCAGTCATCAGCTCCATGTCAGTGTTGCAGCAGGATTAGATAGATAAACCCCAGTCATCAGCTCCATGTCAGTGTTGCAGCAGGATTAGATAGATAAACCCCAGTCATCAGCTCCATGTCAGTGTTGCAGCAGGATTAGATAGATAAACCCCAGTCATCAGCTCCATGTCAGTGTTGCAGCAGGATTAGATAGATAAACCCCAGTCATCAGCTCCATGTCAGTGTTGCAGCAGGATTAGATAGATAAACCCCAGTCATCAGCTCCATGTCAGTGTTTGCAGCAGGATTAGATAGATAAACCCCAGTCATCAGCTCCATGTCAGTGTTGCAGCAGG